>BHFT01044204.1:0-37824 GCA_004320025.1 Laticauda laticaudata
AGAGAGATATGGGCCAACTATATAACAGAGAATATTGATGAGGATAAAATTAAACAGTATTCACAGAATGTTTTAACTTACCGAAGATACCTAAAGAGACGAAGTAAATGTTAGAAAGTAAATATAACAATGATGGAATTAAACCGAAAGCAATTTAAGGAGACAAAACAAATGGAAAGCACCAGGTCCAGATGGGCTTCCGGCAGAATTCTATAAAAAATTTCAGAATCATTGAAGCATCCATTGTTAGAAGTTAATGATGAAGTTATGTTAAAGAAGTGACACCCAACATGGTCAGAGGCTTATATACAATTATTCCTAAAAGAAGAGGCTGATCCGTTGCAATAAGAATTATAGACCTATTTCCTTTTTGAATGCAGATTAAAAATCTTTTTTGCTTTCAATTTTAGCAGAAAGACTGAAAAATATTTAAATAATTTTATTACCGGTCAGATCAAATGGATTTCTGCCAAAGAGACAAATTAGAAGACATATGAGAGTAATCTTGGAATACCTTTTGGAAATATTATGAGGCTATCCTGAGAAGCTAAATGTGCTGATATTTCTAGATGCTCAAAAGGCCTTTTGGACACAGTGAACTGGAGATTTATGTTAATTAACTATTGGAACAGATGGTTTTGCCAGAAAAATTTATTCAAGCAATAGAAGCCATATATAATAAACAGACAGCAAAGGTAATGATGGAGGGAGAATTTACAGATCTTATTAATATAAGAAAAGGCACAAGACAAGGGTGTCCTCTATACTCCTTTGTATTTCGTAATTGTATCTTTCTGGAAGTGTTAAATAAGAAATATTAGGGATGACTAAAAGTATAAAAGGAATGAAAATTAAAAAAGAAAGAATTCAAAACTACCACTTTTGGCTGACGATATTTAGCTTTTATTTTGGAAGACCCGTTAGAAACACGCCTCCAAAGTTATTGGAAAAGATAGAGACATCATTGGTGGAGTATGGCTCGCCTTGAAAATAAATAAAGATAAAAAAAGATTCTAACAAAAAAACATGTTACTGAGCACAAAAGAGTAAGAACTGACAGAATCTTTTGAAAAATCCAAGTTAACAAATAAGGTTAAGTATCTGGGATATATTTGACAGGCAAGATGTAGCACATTAAAAGAGATATAATTATACTAAACTTAAACAACAGAAAAATTACAGACTTGGAAGAAATGGAAAAAACCTTGCAATTGTCATTAATAGAGAGAATTTCAACAATTAAAATGAATATTTTACCGAATTTTATTTTCTTTTCAAACAATACCAATTAGACTTGGAAAAGACTTATTTTGAAGATTTAAATAAAATCATGTTGAAGTTTATATGCAAGGTAAAAGAGCGAGAATAAAGTTAAAGCTTTTTGCAAGATGCTAGAATTAGAGGAGGTTTGGTGCCTTTGGGAACTGTATTATCAAGCTGCAAGTTTGAATGTGGTCAAAGAATGATAACATTAAGAAAACATGATTGCTTTGACATTAGAAGGCCATAGATTTACTGTTGGGGCTTGGCATGTCTTTTTTATGGGAACAACGGAACTAAAACACCAGGGTATTTCAGAAGACATTATATACGGGAGCTTGTGGTAAAATTGGGAAAATGATAAAAAACAATGTATTTGAAAATTCCAGTTTGTGTTATCGACTATTGAAGCATTTTCCTATCCTATGATCTATAAAAAGGAACAAACAGGTTTAGATATGGGGAATTGTTAGATGAAAAGGTGTTGGACTTAAATCGATCCAAAACTTAGAGGAACAAGTATAAAGATGAACTGGTTTTCATATGCGCAAATACACTCAAGATAAATGATTGAAGATTTAAAATGGGAAGGATTCTAATGATAAAACAGACTGATTTAGAGTAAGATATTGATGGTACTGATGACGCAAGTGATTAAAAACTATATGGTTATTTATTGGGAATTAAAGTTAGAAAGGAAGAACAAGTTAAAGAAACTATGATTGTTTTGGGGGAAAATTTTGGATATGGGATTGATTTAGAGAAATGGGCAAAAAACTGTTGGTCTCAAAATTATAAAAATGAACAATGTCAACAGCATATAAAGAAACTTGTATAAGATGTTTTACAGGTGGCACTTCCCCCGACAAGAATTAGCAAGAATGTTACAAGAAACAAATCTGAAAAATGTTGGAAAATGTCAATCATGATACTCTGGCTTCATAACTATCATATGGGTGCGACTTGTGAGGATGCTTAGAAATATTGGACTAAAATTCAACTATGGTTGGAAAAAATGACAAGAAACACATAGAACCTTGGAAACCAGAGATCTTTTTATTTGGGAATTTTACCTGACACATATATAAAGATTGAAATATTTGATTGTAAATGTATTAACAGCGGCTAGATTGTATTTGGCTAAAAAATTGGAGAATGAGAAAATACCAATTACAGAAGAAATTATTAAGAAAATACTGGAATGTGCTGAGGATGAGTTAGATTGACGATTTTGAAATTAGAGAGGCAAGAAGATAAACAATTTTATGAAAATTTGGGATCTTTTTTATCAATGGCCAGATGATAAAATACGGATAATAGAACATTAATAACATATCTATAAAGGGTTTTTTTAGGATTGATTTGTTTATGATTATTTATTTGTATTATTAGAATAAATTGCTTAAAGTAATTGGATATCTCACAAAGCATGATGATTAAAAGTATAACTCAAAATATATTTTTTTTTTTTTAGTAATATTAGGATATGGATTGATAAATATGAATTGTTATGCATATAACTGTAATTGACACTATAAAAATGAATTCACAAAACTGATGATCACGACACAATGCCACCGGAAGTATATATGAGAATAGCTATGGTTTTTAATGTTATGTATGTTATGTGTGTTTGTAGAAAATTAATAAAATTCTTTAAAAAAAAAAAAAGAATAAAGATGATCAAGTGCTTCAATTCTATATAAAAAATCCTTCTTTCTTATCTTAGAAGATATACTCTTTTAAAGAAGAATGATGTTTTCGATCCTGGGCTTGAAGAAAGGAAATTGCATATATTTATTGAGAGTTCAGGAGTGTGTCAAAATTTGAACTCACAACTTTAATGACTGAATTATAAATATACCAGCTGAACTTCATGTATTCCTTCTATTACTATCAAACTACAGCCGTTACTTTTTCCTTTCAGTGGCATTATTTAAATCAAAGTGAAAGTGAGAATATAACTTCTTAACTATATTTGCTTGTCCCTTTCAGGCACACAAACAAATTAGTATTTTAAAATGTTATGTGATATGGGAAGAAATTCTGTTCGTCAAAATAAGCCTTTAGCAGCAAAAGATTTCTTCATTTGATCATTTAGGCATTCAGAGTGGAATAATAAATACTACTTATCTTTTCAATTTTATCCTTACAACAGTCAGGGAGAAATTATGCTAAAAAACAGTGCCAGATCAAGGGTGAGATTCAACCAGTTCTGACTGGTTTTATAGAACCCCTTGTTAAGTTTCTAAGCAGTTCCGAGAACAGTTAGTTTGAAGAAATTTCCTTTTGTTTTTTTTCCACCCTTATCACATTCTTGGCAGACAGCTTAGACTTACTGTCTCTGAAGGAAGTGTTTGTTTTTTTTTAAAGGGGAAGGGTTGTTTTAAGCTTTTTACACTGCTATTGGGAGGAAATACTCCCCTGAAAATACTTCTTGGCTAGCTAGAAAGATTGACATTCCCATACCCTTTCTGAGTTTTGGTCTAAAACTGGTTTTTGGTGAAATTTAATTCTGTGCTTAGTGAAATTTGATCCTGTGTTTATTGATGGAATAATTTTCCTTATTCAGCTTTGTTTGGAAGGAAAAAGATTAATCTCTGTTCCTGAAAAGAAACTGGTTTGAGAAATCTGCTAATTCCTGTGTCTATTGTTAATTGGTAATTGGTTTAACAAGCAATAGCTAACGTTGTGATTTAATTATTTGTATTGTGTTTGAATTTTTTCTTGCCTCATGGTTTCTTTTTCTATCTGGGGAGGGGGTCTTCCTTCACTGCTTTAGTGGTATCTGGTACTGTCCTTTTGGAGTGTACTTCCAAGAGGCAGGATGCAAGCTTGGCATTTTTTTTACTGCCTTTCTGGGGGGCATATGACCTTTCCTTTAATGTGGATGATTTCTTTAGGATAGCTTGTTAGATGAGTGAGACCAGCTGGTATCTTTAAGCACTGCAAAGAAATTAAGGATTGCTTTTCCTGGATATGCTTTTTTCTGGAGAGCTTAAATTACCTCTTTGCTAAAGGGTTTCACTTTATGAGCAAGAGTTGGCTGCCAATAGTTATCACTGCATTTTAACTATTTTAATTCCTCAAGGTGCTCTGGCACCTCCAGCTTGCAGGTATTTTTAATCTAATGATTGGTATTTAGGGTAGCTTTTTGCAAGTTGCAATGGCACTGAAAAAAGTGGCTTATGGCCATTTTTCACACTTATGACCATTGCAACATCCCCTCTATCATGAGAGGCCAGACGAGGAGAAGCGCCCCTTAACATGAGTGATGTCGAGTTGGCCACATCCGCCCAGTCACATGACCCACCAAGCCACATCTACCAACCAAGCCACATCCATAGTACTGGTAGTTAAAAAAATTGAATCCCACCCCTGTGCCAGATGTAAAGTCACCCAATCACTTCCATCATCACTGTGTGAGATTTGAATATGGGCTTAGGATCCTAACCATATTGCAGCTTTGCTCTTAAAATAACATTTAATGAAGGAAGATTTTTTTTGAATTTTCCACGTATCATTGTACTTGATTTGGCCTGTGTAAAGGATAACCTAAAAGATAACGTTTTTTCATAAAGGTCAGGGGTGTCAAACTCAAGCCCCGGGGGCCGGATCTGGCCCACAGGGTGCTTAGCTCAGTTTTCATTGGAGGATTTTAATTTTCATTTCAGAGGATTGCAGGAGGTTGTACCAGCCGAAAATGGAGCTCAGGAGCCTGTTTTCGCTAGCAGAGTGCTCAGGCCACCACAGATGCCCCCCGACACAAGTGACATCAAACTCCCACACCTACCCTGGCCATGCCAACCCCGGCCCCGAAGATCAAACACAACCCTGATGTGGCCCACAATGAAATAATGTTTGACACTCCTGATCTAGGTTGTACCTTTAGTCTAGCATTGACACTCGAATTTGAAATTGGATTTTATTTCCTTCTGTTCTGTGCAGAACTCTGCAGCTTACTTGTATATACAAAATTTATGAAACAGGACCAAAATAAGCCCTCTATGTTTGATGGCAGTAGTATTCACTAATTAACCATATTGCCAAGCAATTTATACTTTATTTGTTGGTTGTTCAAAATATTTGCAGTTTCTCCACTGATCTTTTTTAGGTTGAGTTTTTTTTACCGTCCAGGATAAACTCATATCCCAAATTTCCAATCTGGCATGGAGAGTGGGAAATGTTTTCCATATTTCGGTGTTTATTTATTTGCCCTTAGAAAAATAATGTAAAAGGGTCAATGAAAGTAAGTTTACATATCAGTTGCTTTGAGCCAGAACAAGTGATCTAAAAAAAAATATTTTAAAAAAATGATTTAAACATTTTAGGTGCAGCACATCACTTTTTTATCACATATTTATGGGCTCATCACTCACCAGATTTTAACCCAGGTAAAATTCATATTTGGTTGATTATCTTGTCTCCATCCTGAATTTGATGGAAGGCAACTATGCTACTCTAAAGTTTTGCTGTTTGAGATATTTTGGAAACCTTAAATTTAATAAGACATTTGCCTTTAAAATTGCAGTAAGTTGATTTTAGTCTTTTCTCCTCTCTCCTATTTTTTAGATGCTACCATGTGAGTATTTTTCCACTTCAAAATGTGCACACCTGTTGAGGGAAGAACTTAGAAAAGCATGCATGATGGAATGGTATACTGAGATCCAGTAATCAGACTTCAGTGACTGAAAAACATTCTTACTGGGCATAGAGTACCATCTTCNATGCATGATGGAATGGTATACTGAGATCCAGTAATCAGACTTCAGTGACTGAAAAACATTCTTACTGGGCATAGAGTACCATCTTCTGGCAGTTTTCAGCTATTTCTGAAGCTACTGTATAGCAGCCTGCTTCATCTGGTCAAATTTTTGGATCCTGGTAGACAAGAAGGGCTGCATTAAAAGATCCCCTGGGAAGGAAAGGGTCTGTCTTTTAAAAAAAGAGAAATGATCCTCTTTTAATTCCAGCTGCCAATATTTTACACATTGTAGACCAATTCTTTATGGTCTAGACCACTAAGGAGAATCCAAATTAAAAAAATAAAGATGGAAAATATATCCTGCATCAATCCAGCTATGACTGACAAAAGTTGGAAACATTCACCATGAACCAACAACTGCTGGATCAGAAATCATTTTCTTATCTCTCTGCATCTCATCATCTTTGAAATTGTTCTTAAAATTGGTGTCTCATTTAACCTGTTTTGAATATGAGTTTGCTTTAATAATATGGTTTAAGATGGTTCCACCCCAATTTTTTTATTATGCTACCTATAATGAATTCCTTTTTTAGGGCAAAATTTTAAATATTCTTGTTCAACCATACAGTTTAAATATTATATTCTTTTGATTTTTTTTTGCTTTTATTTCTCTTGCCATGTATTTTTATTCTATTTCTTATAACTATATGCCTATAAATATAAGATCCATTAAGAATGAAGAATGTTTATTAAAAATCCATTGCATTCTACTATTTCTTTTACATATTGTGATACATTACAAAAATTTACACTTATTACTAATGTACATGGAAAATACAATTCTTTGTAGTGATCTACAGAAGCAGTATCAAATTATCTACAATGGGTAAAATAATTCAATACATATTAATGGGGGGAATGAAAGATAGCTATGTTGATATATTTTTCAATACTACTATGCATTTATAAATGAATGCTAAGGGAAATTTCTACTATATCTATTCTAAAGAAAGTAACTCTTCTACAAAATACAATTTTACCAAGAATTTTTAAAAATAATAAAGAGTTTTCCCTGTGTAGTCATGTCCAATTCTGGGGAATGGTGATCATCTCTGTTTCTTAGCCAAGGAAGCTAGTATAGTTTGAAGATTCTTCCATGGTCATATAGCCGCCATTGAAGTGGTACTTTTTTATCTATACATATTTGGAAGCTTTCGAACTGCCTAGATGTGTAGGAGGTAGGGTAAGTAATGGGAGCTCAGCCCCTCAAATAGCGCTATTGGACTATTACATGAGCGCATAAATGAGTATCCCTGGCATTAGAATGCATAGATAAATTTATTTTCTTTTTCTAATGATGAAATGCTTTAGCTTTAGAATAGCATAGTATATGTGAAAAACTGGGTAAATAGAAGTCTACAATATGCTGGGAACAATTTTTCAGTAGATATTAGCTATACAAAATTAAGAGAGCAATACATGAAAAAAGAGCCACACATAAAACAACTGCCTGAGAGAACAGAAGCAACTTTCCACTCTTCCAGCTTAAAAGGGCTTGCCCAGCCTCAAGCCTTGGAGGAAGAATTATTTAGAGAATGGTTAAAGGTAGGCAAGGAGGGGCCCATATGAATATCCAGGGGATGATATTCCAAACTTGGGTGCAGCACAACAAGGTACCTGTGGCCAGCCTAGTCCAAACCCAAGGAATTGCATCCAAAGTAAACTTGAAAACTTTATAAAGAATTAGTTCTAAGATATCTAAGCTCAAAACTTATATAGTTTGTTAATGATATTGTAGGAAGATAGCACCCGTCCCTCTCCTAGAAAAATGAAATATTCTAGGAAATATTAAAAAGGCAGAATATTTCCCCTTGAAGGAGTAGAAACTCAGAAGCAGAATCTCACCAAAGAGGCAGAAACTCAGCCCACCCACCCACCTTTATTAATGGACCATTACTCTGGCCTGGGCCAGCCTATTTTATATAACAAAGATTTCCAGGTAGACCTGTAGGAATTGCTCAAAGCCCTTTCATTACATCATCATCCAGCAAGGCTCAGCCAAGCCTGGGGCTCAAGACAGCCTACAGCAGGGGTCGCCAACCTTTTGGACCTCAGGGACCACCAAACTCAATTTTAAATCACAGGGACAACTAATGTGAATTTTGACTGATGGTGACTTGCTGATGTTGGTGGGAGAGGGAGAGAGAGATTTGATCTAATCTCTCCACCCCCCATCTCCCTCTATCTCTCTCTCTCACACACACACACAAACGAAGAGGCAGGGGTGGGATTCAAATTTCTTAACAATCAGTTTTGTGGGTGTGGCTTGGTGGTCATGTGATTGGCTGGGCATAGCTTGTATGTAAATTTTATAAATATTTATGTAAATATTTGAATTTTTTATAAAAAAGAACAACTTTTACCCAAAATCAGGCAAAGCAGGCAGGCAGATTGAGTTGCTCACAGAATCACAGATTCATTCAAAGATCTATCTATCTGCCATCGGCTATCTGAGTCTGCACTGACAAATAGAGGTTTCAGTCCTAAGGAAGGTTCAGTTCTACTTAAAAGCAGAGCCGAAGATCTAAAGATTAGCTAGAAAGCAAGAAATCCAATGGTTCCCTGCTTTTTTCTAGCTAATCTAAATCTCTCCACACAGCAGAACAGCTGATGTCTGGGGGGGAAAAAGGAAAAATTAGCAATTTATCAGGCAAGTTTGCCAGGTAAGGAGTGAGTGGGTGGGGAGGGTTCCCGCAGGCCATGTGGGCGGTTCAGCCTTGTGTTCCTGCGCAGCTTGGATTAATTGCTTTGAGGGGTGCTCTGGGGATGATATTTGTCTGCGGACCACCAAAATTTTATTGCGGACCACCAGTAGGCCATGGCCCACCGGTTGGCAACAACTGGCCTACAGACAACTGGCCTACAACTGGCCCTGCGTGGCCCTATGGGAGTCTGACAACCAATCAGAATACAAGCACAAATTCAAATTCCAACAGAGGGTATAAAACCCAGACACTTACAGCATCTCAGCCCTTCTTTCCTCACCCAAAGCATGTGATCTTGTCCACCATTAAACCATCTTTTCCAATAGTCACCATGTTTCCACTGTCTTTCTTCTCCATTTGGAACCGAACCCAGAAAGATATTTCTTCCAACAATATGACAAACCAGGGGTCAGGAATATAGATTATTAATGTTATATCCCAAGAAGAAATTCACGCAGTATTGAATACAAAGCAGTTACATCCAGCAGAATATCAAAGTAATTATATTCAGGATAGATCTGGCATATACAAGCAGCAGATATAAAGCAACATTTTTTTAAAAGGTAGTGTTTCTTCTGCCTATGAAACGAATGTCTTGAAACAGATAAATGTTACATGTCAACTTTTTTTTTTCTTTGGGTTGGGTCAAATTCACAATTGAGGCTTATTGGCAATGACAGAGAAAATAAAAATGTTTAAATTGCTTAGAATCACTTGCCCCTAGTGCAGAGCCAGGGAAAGTCTGCAGAATCCCCAGAAAGAAAAGCACAGTAAAGGACAGTAGATGGCAGCAAAACACTAGATGATTCAGATCCTGGAGAACTGGGTGAAAAGGAGAGGGAATAGCAAACTGTAATCTGGGCAGGCAAAAATGGATGTATTTGGGGGAGAAGGGAAGAAATCCGCAGTTAAACATGTTATAATATCCTAATTCAATTGGGTATTGTTTAAGATACCCCAAAGTGGATGGAAAATGGAATTCATATGTGTTCTGCCAAACAAATTGAGTATAGGGGTATGCAACCTTGTACTGGAGAGACTGGAATCTGATTTTTTACGAACTGAATAAATTTTCAGCAATCTCAATCAGCATGGCCTATGGTGGAATCCTGGAAATTGGTGCCTCAGCAATTTCTGCTAATTACAGCCAGGGACATTTCTATTTTATAGCTTATTTGACACCTGTCATTTCTGTTCACCATTAAAAGCAATGAAATAGAAAGATAAAGCAGCCTTGAAGAGCTCCTGCAGAACAGTGTGTTAATTATGTTGGGAAAAATACAAGATCATAACAGATAAATAGCCTGTAATGTAACTGTCTACGTATGGCAGCAGCATACAGTATATTGTTTTACAAACAACTCTTGAGTTATTTTTAAAAACTTATTAAAATAGTTTTTTAATTAACCCTATAGATTCAAGTTCAGATTAATATCAGTATTGTGGCTGGTTGTTTTAAGACTAGTTTGGTTTAGTGGTTAAAGCTACAAACCAGGCAATTAGTTCTATTCTTCCCTTAAGGCATGGAAGCAGTTGGGTTGTCTTTGGGCCAGTCACCCTTAGCCCATGACAGCAGACTTGGGCAACTCGCCAATAGGTCAATTCCCATTACAATCAAGGATATGATTTAAAAAAATCCATGCTAAGAAGAAAAAAATGTGGCTAGTTGTTTATTCTCAGTATTTTTAAAGCAGTTCTTTCTGTAAGTTGGAATGATTGTAGGAACTAATGTAGAAAGAAGCATTTTAAGGAAGCCAACATTTCCTGCTTTGGGGTTGCAGTTATCTAATACAAATAAGGTGCAATCTGGAGCTAACTCACTATTATATATATAATAGTATATTCACTATTAACTCTCTATTCAATAAATATTCTTTTTTATATATTCCACAAAATTACTGTGGTTAAAACTGAACTGAGAATAGCTATTACTGGATACCATAAAATTACAATTGAAGAATTTTAATAAATACTTGGTTAAATTCTCCAGTGCTGCAAACGACGAGAAAAACAGAAACTGCCCCAAACCCAAATGACAAAATATAAAGGACGAATTAAACAATGAAGAATAAAGCCACAAGGTAATATTTTCTGTATTCTCTATGATATTCCAACTTTTCCATTGCAGAGATATTTTTAATGATGAAAACAGTAAAAACAAAGAATATTGGAGTGAACATGGATTTATATACCAATTTTTGCAGTGTATCTTTTCCTCCACAGTTTATACCAGATGTTCCTAAAGCTTTTTGTTAGAGTTTGCAGCAATCCAACCAGGACACAAGTAAATAATTCAGCAGGATTCATTTATAGAAGAAACTTGTTTATACACAATAATATAAAACATGATGCATGTATACAATACCGATACAGCTCTTGCAGCATGGTAGCAAGTACAAGAACAAGAAGCAGAAGCAAGCCGAACAACCAGAGTTACAGAAGCTTTATATTTATACAGACCAGTTACCCTAAGCCACACCCAGTCTCCAAGCCATCTGGCATGACTCACAACAGGTGCTGTTTCATAGTCATCAAACAGTTCCCATTATCTGATTTGTTGTTGTGGTTATCCCAGCTCATAATTTCTTATATACTGAACATGCCTCCCTTTATGATTGGAATAGATATAAAACTTAATAACTTAATATTCTTCCCATGGTGCATCCCACCCAATGGCTTGGTCATTATATCTGTCAGATTGTCCTCTGAAGAACAGTGAAGCAAGCAAATTAATTTACACTGTTCTCAGCAGCCCTACCAGACTGCTCCTGTCTGGCGTGAGGCAATTTGGCCCACATCTATGACATCCAGAGCACCTCCCCAACTACTAGCCTGCCAGGGCCCCTTTTGCCAGCGATCTCATTGCCCTTTGTGAGCTCCATGGTAGTCCTGCAGCAGGATGGCAGAAGGAGGGGGCAATCTTTCTTTGTATCACAAAAACCCATCTTCCCTGGCTGCCAAGTCCCCAGCCTGCACCTCTCTCACTGGAGCAAGCTATGCAACTCAGTGTAACCCATGGAGGCCTCCCAGTGCAATGCATTTTTGGATGAGCATCTATGCAGGGCTCCCCAAGAAAGGATCAGCAAGAAAATCCTCTCCCCATTTTCCTGCTGATCATCCTTTTCTTGTGCCAAAGATGTGGAGGGAACACATCTTTGTGGATGTATTCCACAAAGAGGGAACACATTTTTTGGATGTATGTCTTTGCAAGGCTGATGGGGCTGATGAGCAGAGGGGGGGTGGGGGGGGATCTGGTTAAGTTGAATATGGTGGAGCAGGCAGACAGAAGTGCTGGCTTTCCCCTGCCTCATTGTAGCAGCAGACTGAGCAAGACCTGAGCTCCAGTGTATCAGCAGCAAGGCCAGCAGGCAGGATGGGTGGAGACCAGGTTGTGTTGAGAGCTTAGTTTGTTGCAGCCACAGGCAAGTAGATGGTGGGACTGAGGGTGGGGCTGGGTTAGCAGTGCTCCCGCTCCCATCGGCCCGCACATTAACTGCCTCCTGTAGGTGAAAAAAAAATAAGATTTCCCCTCCTGAAACTAAGCCCCAGTTTATTTTCAAGCCCAAATAAGACCAAATAAGACCGGGTCTTATTTTCAGGGAAACACAGATACCATAGGATAGGAGTTGGAAGAGATCTTGGAGGTCTTCTAGTCCAACCCCTGCTCAGGCAGTGAAGCCTACACCATTTCAGTTAAATGGTTGTCCAATCTCTTCTTTAAAACTTTCAGTGTTGGAGCAATCACTACTTCTGGAGGCAAGTTGTTCTACTGATAAATTGTTCCAACTCTCAGGAAATTACTTCTTAATTCTAGGTTGTTTCTCTCCTTGATTAGTTTCCATCTATTGCTTCTTGTCTTGCCCTCAGGTGCTTTGGAGAATAACTTGACTCCCTCTTCTTAGTGGCAACCCTTGAGATATCAGAACACTGCTATCATGTCATCCCTAGTCCTTCTTTTCATTAAACTAGGCATACCGAGTTCCAGCAACCATTCTTTATATGTTTTAGCCTCCAGCCCCTAATCAACTTTGTTACTCTTCTCTGCACTCTTTGTAGAGTGTCAATATCTTTTTACAACCTGGTGACCAAAACTGGATGCAGTATTCCAAGTTTGACCTTACCAAGGCATTATAAAGTGGTATTAACACTTCACATGATCTTGATTCTGTCCATCTGTTAATGCAGCCTAGAACTGTGTTGGCTTTTTTTGGCAGCTGTAGCACACTGCTGACCCATATTTAAGTGATTGTTCACTAGGACTCCAAGATCTCTCTCACAGTTACTATTATTGAGCAAGGTACTGCCTAAACTGAACCTATGCATTTGATTTTTCTTGCCTTAATGTAGAACCTTACTTTTTTCGCAATTGAATTTCATTTTGTTAGATAATGCCCACTGTTCAAGCCTGTCAAGATCCTTCTGAATCTTAAGCCTATCTTCTGGAGTATTGGCTATTCCTGACAGCTTGGTGTTGCCTACAAATTTAATGAGTTCCCCATCTATTCCTTGATCCAAATCATTGATGAAGATGTTGAAGAGTGTATGCTTTTTTATAATATAAGGAAAGGAAAGTGCATGGGTATTTTAGGAGACATGATATTTGAGATACCTTGCTATCAGCTTGGAAAAATAAGGAAACAACATTATTTGAAAATGCCAGTCTGGTTATCAACAATAGAGGCATTTGCATATCCAATTATTTTTAAAATGGAACATGTTGTTAGATATAGTGAGATTTTAAATGAAAAGGGTGAACTCAAGAAAGCAAGAATTAGATGATAAATATGAATTGGTATTCATATGTACAAATACATTCTAGATATGAATAGATATCTTAGATCTCATATCAAGATAGAAGAGTTTTACAAAGAATTTATTGAATTATATAAAATTTTAACAGGTACTGAAGAGAGGATGATTAAAAAACTACACGGCTATTTACTAGGAGTGAAAATGGAACAAGAAGTTAAAGAAACAATGATTGCATGGAGGGAAAACTTTGGATATGGGATAGATTTAGAAAAATGGCAAAATTATGGACTGGTAATTATAAATTAACAATGACAACAGCATATAAAGAAAACTTGTAGAAGGTATTTTACAGATGCAAAGATGCAAAGATGTTCAAGGACAAATCAGCGAAGTGTTGGAAATGTCATCAGATACCTGGATCATATTACCATATGTAGCAGGCATGTAAAGAAGCTAAAAGATATTGGACTAAAATACACACATGGTTGGAAAAAATGACAAAACAACATATAGAGTTAAAACCAGAGATATTATTGTTGGAATCTTACCCGAAGGCTATAACAAAGAACTGACATATCTGATTATAGATGTTTTAACTGCAGCTAGAATTGTATTTGCCCAAAATTGGAAAAATAATAAAATTCTGAGGGAGGAGGATGTGATTAAGAAAATAATGGAATGTGCAGACATGAGTAGATTAATATTAGCAATTAGAGAGCAAGAAGAAAAAGAATATTATAAGATATGAGATTTATTTTACCAATGGTTAGACAGAAAAGTAGGAAATTGTAGTATAATATAGTGTTTTCTTGTAACTGATTATTTCTGAATGAGTTATAAATATGAACTAAAGTTATTAAGAAGTGAGGTTTGCTCTAAAGGAAAACATGTATTTGAAATTAAAAGTCAATGATGGTGTAATAATAATATAATATGATATGAAAAGTTAATTAATGTAATATGAATGTAAAGCGAAGAGGAAAGGACCATAGATATTGTGCACAAGACATACTTATCAACCGACATACTGTACAAATGACAGAAGGTTTTATTTGTTAGGTTTCAGCGGTCTTTGAAAACTTGCAGATTTGCACACAAACCACAAACCACCATGCAGAGCAGAAAGCAAGTTTCAAGGGTGGTAATGTCAAACAACAAATTTTACATCTGACAAGAACGGTATCCCAACCAGTCTAAGTTAGCACTGGAAGCTTCTGCCTTACAGTGTTATTTAAAGGTATAAACACACCAAACCTAAATGCTTCTATCTCCTATCTGTGCCCCTAGTTATTCCCTCAATCATCCCTTATTCCCATCATCTGGTTTACCTAATAAGTCCACTATTTTCTTCCCTATCACCTATCCATCGCTCATGTTTCTTATCTCATTGTGAGAAACCTAAATAGTTAAAGGCCCTGTCACACTGCCCAACGGATGCAGAACGTTTGTAAAAAGGACACAGCGGACGAGAAAAATGTTCCCGTTGTTTCCTCTCAAAAACCGTAGGGCGAAAATTTGTTCTATCGGTTGTGTGTGAGTACGATCAGGAAGCTGTCACCGAACCAGCTATTATATTATGGAATCATCTATATATGATATATATCGCATGGTTGGCTTTTGACGCGAAGGATTACCAGCAAGATTGCAGATTTTTGCGTTCCGATGCGGATGAAGCAGATGCACAGCGGATGCACAGCGGATGAAGCGGATGCACAGCGAGAAGCCTAGCGGATGCACAGAGGAAGCCGAACGGATGCTGAGCGTTAATTGCGCATCGGGGGGGATGCATTGCTTGTCATGGTATGAGAAGCGGGAAGCGCTCGAAGCAGGTCACCATTCAGAGGAAAGACCTGCTGCCAGATTGAGTGCCTTTGCCTGCCTTGCTGCCTGCATCCTCAGCCTTGGTGGCTGCCTCCTGCCAGCCTTGCTGTCTCCAGCCTTGGTGCCTGCCTGCCTGCCACCTTCCTAGGCCTCCCTGCCAGCCCCCAGCCAGCAACCCACCAACCATGGGGAAAGAGGAAGCTTTAGCCATGCTGCCAGCCTGCAGGGACAGTTGGCCCTCCTCCTCGCTGCTTCTGCTGGGCTTCTGTAGCACGGGCTCACTCTTCTTGCCGGCTGGGGCTTCTGCTGCTTCTGCTTCTTGCGGAGCTGAGATGATGCTTTGCGTGGTGCTTACTGGCTGGTGCTTTTACTCTGCTGAGGCTGCTCCTGGCAAGTGTGCTTCTGCTTGGTGCTTACTCTGCTGAAGCGCTCCTCGTCCTCTGGCTGCGCTCTGCTGTTCCTGCTGTTTTTGTCCATGGACGTTGCTCATTCCTGCTCTGTACTGCCTCGTGCTCCTAGTCCTTTGCTCGTCCTGCTCGTGCTCCTGGACCTTGCTCGTACTTCGTACTGCTCGTGCTCCTGGTTCCTGCTGGGGTCCTGGTCCTGCTTGCTGCTGCTGCGCTGCTGCTGATGATGATGATGATGATGATGATGATCCTGCTGGTGATGCTGCTGCTGCTGCTGCTGATGATGAGTGATTGATGATATGATAATCCTGCTGCTGCTGCTGCTGCGCTGTGTGGTAGGAGCAGCCCCTACAAACTGGAAGCCCCTTCTGATGAGGGTCCACTGTCCTTGCCAAAGGAGGAAGAGCATATGCGAGGAATCGGCGAGAGGAGGCACATACTCCATTGAGGAGGAACACAGGATGCCAGGTTGCTGGACTGGCGAGGAGACGATGACTATCTGTGGCGGGAAGGATACCGTTCTTACAGGGACACCAAGCGGGAACAGGCGTGCTTGGAGAGAGAGGAGGAAGTCTGGCTACACATCGGAGGTGCTCCTCGGCTGGTGGAAGCACAGCACACCTGGTATGGAAGCGCACTGAAGAAATCTGCCAGGCCAGGTTAAGCTGCGGACAGAGAATCATGTCCATGCCGAGGTGAGATCGCCCACGGAGGAACATTGCAGCAAGCAGCCCCTCTCTTCACACCTCTCCGCTTCTCGGCGCCTTCTGAGAAGCCAGTCCTCTTCCGGCCCAAGAGTCAGTTCCTGTCATCCAGCAAGGTTTCTGTGGAGTCATGCCTGAGTGGAAACCCAGCGACAGGTGTTTTAGCCATGTGGGAGTGCGTGGAAGGACTCCCTGTGCAGTGGGAGAAAGGAGACGGCACTTCCACCACAGCCCTACCCGCATCCACCCACAGCTCCACTCCCACAGAAAGGCAGAGAGCCAGACAGTAGGGGCAGAGCCACACTGTCCGCTGGAGATCAGGGACACCATCCGGAGCAGCATAGATCCTCTCAACTGGTCCACACCGACTCCTCATCCTCCACCGCAAGCCCTTCCTCACCTATGTAACCAGATCCTACAGACATGGTGGAACGCCAGTACCAGGTGGTGAAGGACCGGATCACCGAGCTGCTCACAACCCTCCAGACCCCGAGGAACCTGTTCCACCCAGTCCAAGTCTGCTCCTCCACCCCAGGTAATGTCCCTCCCGTTCCAAGCTTTCCACAGCCCTCACCTACCAAGGCTACGGCTACCAGGAGGTCCAGCAGCACAGGGCAGCAGCCCTTCCTAGTCCAGGCACAGAGTCATCGGATGACACCGTTGCCACCGGTTCACCGATGCCACTGATGCCACCCACGCCAATGATGCCCACATGACAGTAATGCCACCCATGCACACGATGCACCAACCAGCCAGTCCTCACCCAGCTGCAGACCAGACACCCCAACTACACTGCTCCTTCCTCCACCCACACCCCAAGCTGGCCTCAGTACATCTGTCCTCCGTACTGGGGCTGACACCACATGGCATGGAGGAAGGAGCTCTCAACATCACGGGGCGAGCCAGCTGTCCGAGAGCTTCCTCAACACACCGTCACCTGTTGTCCTCTCAGGGCCAGGCACCCCGTGCGCTTCAGACCAGCCCTCCAGCAGCAGCCACCTCCACAGCACTGGATCCTTCACCCTGAGACTGGGCACACCTCCGAGTGACCAAGAGGAGTCCAGAGACTGGGTGGCTACCTGTAGTCTTTATTTGGACACTTGACTTGGGTCATTTTTCTTTACAGCGTGATTAATAAAGTTTATCTTTGCTTCACACACTTGCTTCATTTATTTATGTCAATAAAGTCTTGGTGGAAACTTTAGAAATGGTTTAAGCCTTTGCATGCTTGTGGGATGGGTAAGGATAGCAGTGGGATGGTCAGGGATACCTTTGGGATGGGTAAGGATGGCGATGGGATGGGCAGGAGATACCTTTGGGATGGGCAGGATACCTGTGGGATGGGCAGGGATACCTTTGAATGGGTAATAGCTGTGGAATGGCAGGATAGCTGTGGGATGGGCAGGGATACCTTTGGATGCTCATAGCTGTGGATAGATAAACCTCCAGTGCAAGCATAGTGGACTGTATGGTCCACACCTCCCAGCTGCCACACCTATGGCCCTTCATATTCAATAACAATGTAAATCATCATCCACACATTTGAACATAAACAGAACTCTTTATTAAATGCCCTGTTCATTGTAGGCCCCCCAACATACATGGCCAATCTCATCAGTGAGAGATGAGACAGGCTGAAGGAAGACATCCATAAATCATCTACATCATCCATCTTGCCACTTCCCATGCTCCAGCTAGGGAAGTTGCACCAATGTTCAGGAGTTGCGCTGCTTCTTCCCTTCACGTGAAGCTCTGTTGGAGGCCTTGCACATACCACAGTATACTATCAGGTTCGCCCTTCCTCCATTCCCAGGCTCCATGTCCCCATTGCTGCCTTGCGAGGTCACCGAAGCTGTTCTGCAACACTGGAGTAGTAGTGCGCATGAGATGTGTGCAGGATGCAGCAAGCTTCCAGATCCTCCTTCACGGGTCTCTGGGCGATGCTGCATGGTGGTGAGAATACCTGGAACCTGTTGGCCAGGATGCCTAAGGCGTTCCCACCACCCCGCCTTGCCCTGGACAGAGCCTGTAGTTG
The DNA here is from genome assembly GCA_004320025.1 of Laticauda laticaudata. NCBI lineage: Eukaryota > Metazoa > Chordata > Lepidosauria > Squamata > Elapidae > Laticauda > Laticauda laticaudata. Next base: position 18,450 of record BHFT01044204.1, read on the forward strand.
AAGATCCTCTCTTCACGGGTGAGGAGTCTGGAAAGTATAGGCTTCATGAGGTAGGTTCTGAAGGGAGAAGCGTCATCCCCATGATGAAGTAGGGCACATCTTCGCTGTCGTGTGGCAGGGGTCTGGATCTGGAAGCCATGATGAGGTTCGTTCAGCCCCTTGAGGTCACTGACATTGTATACCTGGGTATCTGAACATGAGCCGTTGCCTGAAGCATCTATGTACATGAACTTGTAGTCAGCCATTGACCATGGCGAAGAAGGACGATGCTGAAGAAGCCCTTGTAGTTGAAATAAGTGACCCGACTTGGCTGGAGCTTTGCAGGCCACGTGCTTGCCATCTATGGCTCCAACGGTGTGGGGGAAGTTCCATTTCTGATACCAACTGCTCTGCAACTTCTTCCAGCCTCTTCAGTGGACCACTGGAGGAGCTCCTCCAGGTATTCTTCGATGAGGGCTGCACCACTTCTCTGACCACAATGCTGAGGTGTTGTGTGGCACCCTCCAGCCGTACTGCATGCTCCTTGTACGTGGTCCCTGAGGCCAGGTGGCGCAGAGTCAGTGCCACCTTGAGCCCAGGGTCCAGGCGGGCGATGTTGGTGCTTGCTTGTCAACCTGAGTGTCAGCCGCTCCACAAACTTCATCAAACATGGTGAGCATCTCATAGAATTCTGGAAATGCCCGAGTGTCTTCGTTCCTGAGCTCCACCAGTCAGCTTGTTGTATAGTCCATCTACCTGCTCTTCTCCCGATCCATCTTCAGCCCAGACGCTTCTTGGCCACCTCCTTTTCTTCCCGTAGTAGAGTTCACAGAGCCTGCAGATGGCTTCGCACTGTTGCAGAAGGATGGTGGCTACCAAAAGGAGTTTGTTACGATCCATGTGGAGATGACTGGATGCTGTGGAAAGCAAGAGCCAAATGAAGGCTGCAGAGGTCTGCACAGCAGGGCGATGGTCTGAAAGTGAGAGCAGGTGAGTTGCTCCCCTTTTTATAGGCAATTATAGGTTTCCCCTAGTGTCCCAACAGGGATAGGCAAGGCAGTCAGTGTCTGGAAGCAGGTCTTTCGTCTGAATGGCAACCTGCTTCCGAGCTGCTTCTGTTATACATGCGGGGCTGACGCAACTGCATCCTCCATGCATGCGCAATTAACGCTCGGCATCCGTAGGCTTCCACTGTGCATCACGACCTCTTGCATCTGCCTTCTCCGCCTGTGCAGCTTCGCTCTTGACTCGCTGCTATCCCGTCTTCCGCGTCCGCCTTTGCTGAGGTCCCCGAGCACCTAGCGATGCGTCATCCACTCCCAATCCGCTTCCATCCGCTGGGCTTCCATTCGCATCCGCTTTCCATCCCCTTTGTCCTCCGCCACGTCGTGTATCCGGCTCCGGTTATGCAAATTTTTGCCCCTTCTGAGAGTGGATAAACAATGGATGGACATTTTTCTCCATCTCGTTCGTGTCCGTTGTTTTGCATCCATTAGGCAGTGTGACAGGGCCTTAATGAAGCAAAGAGTCAACATGTTAATTCCCCCCACCTCCTTTTTTGAACAATCTTCCAGAAAATTTTTATGGTCTCTTCATCTCCTGTCTGTCTGTCTCAGAGGTGATAGGTTCTGGCCATCTGGGTTTCATACCTCCATTGTATCATGTGTAGGTTATACAAATTCGATATAAGATTAAATATATTCAGATTACATCAAGAAGGATTTCTTTATCAGTCTCCCCCCTTTTCTTCTTCCATTGAAGAAATAACAGATACAGGTATCTGACAGTGTTGTTATATGCAGATGGTAACAATTCCGACCAGTCTGTTTGCTGATAGGAGACATGGCTATGGAGGTATTGTTCTATGGCTGCATTAGCATGTTCTGCAGCACCACAGCTGCTCGGATGATAAGCCATGCTTAACCCCTGTGAAGAACCTATTAAGCGTATGAACTCCCACCAACACTGAGCAGTAAACTGAACTCCTCAATCCGAGGTGATCCTTCTCAGTACCCCATGTAGTCTGTGGATATTTTTAATGAACATGGTAACTAATTTTCAAGCAGAGAGTAGACCAGCACATGGGATAAAGTGCACCTGCTTCAAAAATAAATTATGACTGTCCAGATCACTGTATATCCATGGCTATTAGGGTAAGTCCACTATAAAGTCCATCGCAATATCTTGCTATGGTTTAGTGAGATTTGATATTGTTTGTAATAATCCCATAGGCTTTCCAGGTCAGGACTTAGTGGTAGCAACAAACTGTACATTTCTTTACATAATGTTCAATATCTGATCTTGTTGAAGGCCACCAAAATTGCCTTTTGGCAAGATGTAATGTTTTTAAGAATCCGTAATGTCCAGCTTGCCTAACATCATGGCAACAGTGTAATACTTTGTTCCTCAAAAATTCTGATATATATAGTTTTGTTCTTCTCCATGCAATACCATTGCTGATATTACTTTGCATTCGGTTCTTTGCTAACCACGCAAAGAACTTTTTTTATAGCGTTTGGTAAATCTTGAGCCAATAATTTCACTCATAATGACTGTAGAGTCTCTCTCCCTTGTATAATCAGTTGCACTATTACCTCTCATCTGCTGTTGTATTGTGGTAACCTTGACAGAGCATCAGCTAAAAAATTCTTTCGCGCTGGTACGTACTTTAGGATGAAGTTAAACCAAAAAAATATAAGGCCCACTGGACCTGCTTAGGTGATCATCTTCGAGGTGATTGGATTACCTCCAGGTTCTTATGATCTGTCCATACCTCGAATGGATGTTGTGCTTCCTCAACAAAATGACTCCATGTCAACAAAGCCCATCGTACTGTGAAGGCCTTTTTCTCCCAAACAGCCCAATTCCTCTCGGCTGGACTTAATTTCTTTGATGTATGAGCACATGGTTGCAAACTACCATTTGAATTATTTTGTAAAAGAACAGCTCCCACTGCCACATCACTGGCATCTGCCTGAATTAAAAATGGCAATTCCATATCTGGATGCTTCAATATAGGCTTTTGAACAATCATCTGCTTAAGGGAATCAAATGCCCATTGACATGTATCCGACCTGGTAATGGATTGCCCTGGACAGAGTTTCATGGTCTGCCCTGATTTTGTTTTTAACAAATCAGTTAATGGCAGGTCAAGAGTAGCAAATGAGGGTATCAACTATTTGTAAAAGTTAACAACCCCAGGAAGCTTTGTAGTTGCTTTCTCATATTAGGAGCTTGCCAATCCAACACAACTTGTACCTTTCTGGGGTCCATTTCAATTGCTTCCCTTGATATACGATATCCAAGATAATCTAATTGAGTATGGTGAAATTACACTTTTATAGATTAATATACAGCTGTGCTGCCAGTAATTTCTTAAGCACTTGTCTCACCAGCTGTACCTGATATTCAAATGTATCCATATATATCAATATATCATCAAGATATACCAATACACCTGTTATAGGTGAAAATTAGGTTTTTACACCCGAGAATATAAAGAGCTGAACTGAAGCCATTATGTGTTCACAGTCTGAACTTTTAAAGTTCAGAACATTTATGCAATGTATTTTCTGCTAGAAATTATACAAGATTGCAAAACTATGTACTTGGAATAAGTTAGAAATATGTGCTGGGGCACTCTGACATTATAAGTCATATTAATGGTCTTCTTGTAATTTTCTGGTATTTGAATAACAGGAAATCTGAAGATAAATCTGAATAAAGAATGTTGGGGGATTTCCAATGGCAAGTGGGGGAATTTATGTGGAAAGACCCACAACTTTCCTATGGGATTCTTTGTAATTTTGATTTGGAAAGCAAGATGTGTTGTGTAACTGTTTATATAACTATTTATGGGTATAAATATGTGGGATCTTACTGGAAAGGGGGTCCCCTTTTCCTCATACTGTGTACAGTGTGAGTTAAAGGTGATTATTACTACAGTATCTAACTCAATAAAAGCCAGTTACATGTTTTCAGAATATTAAGTCTGTTGTTTCATTTCTGCTCTCACTTATCACACACCTTTGTACAAATGTTCATGCAACACCTCATTTATAAGCTGCATGATGACAGCCAGAGCTCCCTGCAATCCGAAAGGCATGACCCAGAATTGAGAACTGCCCAATAGGCAGTTGAAAGTTGTCTTCCACTCATCACCAGGATGTATGCAAACTCTGTAATAGGCTTCACAAAGGTCCAACTTTGTGAAGTATTTCCCTTTAGATACTGTAGCTACTAATTTTTTTATAAGTGGTAACGGATATAGTGGCTCCTTACATACCGCATTCAATCCTCACACATAGTCCACACATAGTCTAAGCCCACCATCCTTCTCCCTAACAAAACCAGAGTTGCAAAATGTGCACATCCCAATTTAAAAAAACCCCTTGCCAAATTTGTATCTATATATTTTCATGTTTCCTCCATTTCTTCAGAGGTTATCGAATACATACAAGGTTTAGATAACTTTACCCCTGGTAATAATTCTATCACACAATCAGTAGCCCTATGGGGTGGTAACTGGTCATTTCTAGATTCGCCAAAAACATCAGCTAAATCATACATAGGAGGCTATGTTATGCGAGGCTGGCTTTATTATTTTGTCAATCCTGCAGGATGTTGTTATTGCTTCATCTTTTGGGGACTCAGGGCCTACTCCCAACCGCAATTTCCTAAACCCCCCTTCCCACCGGATAGTTGGACCCCATTTATCCAACCACACTAACCCAAGGATGACAACCTCTGTCATGTTGTTCAACCACCACAAATGAAATCTTTTCCCAGACTTCCAGTGATGTTCATGTTGACAATGGATCAGAGACTGGGACTGTGCATGGCTTTGATCCATGCTTACCCTGTTGGAGGGATCCTTAAAGGACCGGATTCATCTGACCCACCTCATGGGGTGGGGGAAGAGAAGGACACTGCCAGCTGGATCAAGGGGAGCCGCATCTCCCCTCCCTGGCTAGAAGACAGAGAGAAGCAGCAGTCTTTAATGTCTGCCCTGAAGATGGGAAGCTGCCAGGACACAAGTTTGTGGTGGAGAGTGAAAGTGGTGAGCGATGTGTAAGTGGATAAAAGACTTTGAACATTATTTTTGATAACCCTGAAAAGGAGGAAGAAAGAACCCTTGTTTGGAAGAATGGTAGTGACGAACGAGAAATAAGAGGAAAATATAAGGTAAAGAAAAAAACAGAAATAAAAAAGTATATGTAATTAGAGACTAAATCTGGAATAACATCCAGAATTGGACATTAATCAGGCATTAGATAAAATGCTGGACTTATTTAGAATTGATAAAATGTAATATTAATATTATGGAAAAGTGAATTAAAAATAAAACAATCATAAGAAGAACGTGATATAGAGCACCACCTAAGGATTAAAGATTTACTTCTTTTATGTTTCTATGGAAAATTACTGGTCGTATAAATATTTGAAAGAGAGAAGAAATGGAATAAAAGATTATTAATATAACAAGATCCCTGGAAGCTTTATTAAAAAAAAGAAGGGATTACAGTAAAATATAAAAGAATGCAATGCTTTGGGATTGTTGGAGGTTGATTGTGACAAGAAAACAGAAGAAAATGAGATAAATGGAGATTTTTGACAAGGACTATAATAGAAAAATTTGACCTTTAATAAAATAAAGAATAACTTAATAGACCAAAGAAATGGAAGAAATAAGCAAAGAATTTAAGTTGGAGCTCCAAGCTATGAGACAGATGTTTAAAGAAAGAATGAGACTTGTGGAGATAATGCTGAATAAAGTAATGGCATCACAGCTCACAGAAGAACGAAGGAAACTCAGAGAGGACAAATTAAAAGAGGAAAATAACAGCCTTGATGAGTATGAAGAACAAGGACCATTGTCAAAGGACATAAAAGGACTTAAAACAGAGACATTGACAACAGAGAAAACAAATAAAAGAAATAAGACACTCAAGACTAAGAAGAAGAAGGGAATATGTAAGAAGAAACCCCCCAAAAAAGAATTGAAAAGGGAGAAAATGGCTGACAGGCAGAGGGAAATAAAAATAAAACTAGAAGGAAAAAAGAAGAAAGACTGGGGAAACTTAGAAAAGGGAAACCTAGCCAAAATTAAAAGGAATGATAAGGTTACGAGATTTAGAGATAAGGGTTAGGGATTGTATAAGGGGGATACCACATGGGAATGTATATTGGTATTTAGTTTAAAACTTGCCAGTTTAAAACCTTTGCTCGTGCAGGAAATTATTCAGGATTCTCCTACTACTAACTTACTGTATTTATAACTGATATAGTGAATACATGGCTGTATGTTTACAATTGGACGGATTCAAACATTGGGAATGGAAAGTATTAAAATACTATAGATTAAATTTCGGAATACGTCGATAAGAAAGAAAAAATATTATTAATGATTAAAAGAAAAAGGGAACATTCTATTAAAACAACCATAAATTTGGCACCTTTGAGTATGGAAAAGGAACAGCACATATCGAATTATTAATTGCATCAAAGAAAAGTGAAGATGAGAATGAGATTAGTAATTAAGAAGTAATTTTAGCAATTTCAGACGGGATATCCTATAGTATATATAACCTCTCCACTCATACTGACATTTTTAAATTCATAGACAACCGGTTGGATTCAATTTACATGTAGTTAGATACTGTTCTAAAATAGGAAATGGCCATCCGCCTTCGCCCCTCACTCGAAAAGGTGCCTACCTCCGCCCCCTTCATGTCATTCCCCACTACTGCGCCACACGATCCCACACTACCCAACTCGGCCCTCAGCCATCATCTCCAGGACTTCTCCCCTGCTCGTGAGAATCTAATGTCCGTCACCAGATACTGTTTACTGTTCATCTTCGCGATTCTCTACTCTGACACTATCCTACCCTGGATCTAATCGCCGTACCTACTCGCACTAGACATTATTAAATCATACTGTAAATTATTTTAAAATAATTAAATCAATAAGAGGATATACCAGTGTGTGAATCCTAAATATATTCATTTTATCTTATTTTTAACTCTTTTTAGATTGTTTATTATATAATCGACCTAGGGAAAAAATAAGAAAATAAATTGATGTGTAATGGTTAAAATAAAATAGGTGGTAAGCTGGAAAAGGAAATAATAAAGGATTAAAGAACTGAATCTATATGTGGATGAAATGATAATTGATTATTGAATTAATGAATTGAAAATATGAAATGGAAACTTAATTAAAAGATGAGATGAAATGGATAATGATATGAGATGATATTATATAAGATTGGTGGAAATGAAAGAGAAAAACTGCCGCGGTTGCCAGGCTTTGGCGGCAGGCAGACATCCGCGATCGTGGCCAGTTTCTGCCTGAGCTCGCCACCGAGTTCGGAGGCCCCAAGCCAGGCGGGCTTCGGGGCTAAGCCCACCCCCGCTAGAGGTTTGGTGAAGATGGGCGGAGACTCCAGCAGGATCGAGGAAAGCCGATCTTTCCTCCCCAGCTGGCTAAACTCCCTTTCCCAAGCGAGTAGAGCGGCAGTCAGAAATGGCCACCTCAAAGAAGCCCTTCATCAGAAAAAGAATGGCAGGAGGAAGAAGTGCTGAAGTGAAAGTTTGGCTGACGGATAAGAAAGATACAATTAGGCAATCCTGAAACTTAACACTTAAAAAAAGAAAAAAATACATTGCTCCCAAAGAAGCTTGAAGCAGCGGAGATGAAAGTGAAGAAGGGAAAGGAAAGTTTGTGGTTTTTTTTTTCATTCTCCTTCCTTACAGTTGACATGCGAACAGAGATAGAATGAGAAATTGGAAAAATCTGGCTTGGCATCAACAGCGATATTAAACTGGAAAATTTAATGCCAAGAGATAATAACGATTTCATGAATATAAAAGGAAAAAAAAAAAGAGAAAGAAAATTTTCTTTGCGAAGGGGAAGGGAGAGGAAGAGAATAAGAACAGGATTTGGAAGAGGAGCTAGCCTGAATCTAAAGAGATCTAAAGTTAAATTTTAAACAGGGACTGCCCTAAAAGATACATTTAAAACTGAGAACTTTGTCAACTAAATACTAACCCCAGGAAGAGGAAAGTGAAAAAAGAAAAAGTTGTAAAAAAGAAAATAGCTTTGTGTGGTGGGTGCGATTTGGTCTTATGTGGATTGTTTGGTGACTTTGGGACTTTTTGAAATTAATTGGAAGCATTAAAAAACTTGGGTGATTGTTTTTAAAAAAAGAAAAAAATGAAAACTCTATAATTGACCATCAGCTTGTGGCATGAACTGAAAATAGCAATTTAAAAAATTATAAAGAAGAGGAATAAAGAAGGGTGCAAGCTCACTTGCGTTAAACGTTTCTTCAATTCTTTAAAATGGCGATCTTTACCTACGACGAAACTACAAGAAAAGACTACGCAACAAGAAGATGACAAAGAAGGAAGCCATCTTTAATGAAACGAAGTAACTTTAAACTTGGGGAAGAAAGGGGAAAGAGAATTGGAAGAATTTTGAGATCTAAAAAAACAACCAGAAAAAGGTGAAAATAAGGTGAAAGAGGATATAAACATGAGAAAAAGCAACAAGAAAAGAGGGGAATAACAGAAAAGGGAAATTGAAGTGGGACGAGGACCAAGCGGGGGTAAACAGGGTCCAGAAGATAAAAGACAGCAAAGAAGGACTGGGAGAGAGAAAGAGAGAAGCGTACCGTAAGAGTGGTGAATGCAAGAGTAAAGAAAACAGGACGTGTATTTCTAGAGATTGACATGGGGTAAAAATGTAGATTTGAAAAAGTGGCATTCTGCAAAAGGTACTCTGATGATTGTATTTGTTATCATGGCTATTTAGGAAATAATCGAGTTAGAAAAATTGGAAAACAACATCTGATTTACGTGAAAAACATCTGAAGTAAAATAAATAGGAATAATTAATTTAGAAAGGAATGGGAACATTTTAATGACATAATATTTTAAAATGCAAGTGAAGTGAGGGGGAAGTAAGCTAGTAAACTAAATCGAGTAAACTAAATAGTTAAACTTCCCCTCCCCATCTCCTGTTTCTTCAGCCCAGTTGATTCAACAGCTGCACCAGCTGTTATCTCTTTCAGTTTGGCTTTGGCAGAATCATCTAATTAACGTCCAACGATCCATCAAACATAGATAGGAATTTCCCTTCAAGTTACAGATGACTGAGGATCCATTTAGTGCAAAGCTGAAAGTGTTAACTCAGGATTAAGACCAATGGATTTCTGCAGATCCAATGGATCTTAATGCTTTTGAACAAATATTCTTCAGATTGTTGAAATCCAAATTCCCCTAGAATTCCCAGCCAGTAGTAACACTGGAATGTAAATGATATTTAATATGAGGTTGAAAGTCTGCTAATTACACATCTGCACAAATATACCTTGTCGACATTGCAATAAACTCCTTCAATTGTTTTGAATTTCCAGAAGGCCACATTTTATATATAGATTTACAATTTTGTCAGATTGGTGGCACTATTTCTTTTTTTTTTAAGTTTTTTTTTTTAGGCAAACATACACAAACAAAACATAAAACATAAAACCATCTTCCAATTGTGTACATACAGTATGTCAGTTGGTTACAAATTTTTTGTGCATCCCCTCCATAGTCCACGCTTACAATTGTTTGTATAGATTCTCATATTATTAATCTAATATATATGTATACATTATTATCATTGTTAATCATTTATTTGACTAAACTATTATTCCCTCATGTTATGTGAGATATTCAAAATGTAAAATTAATTTATAATATAGCAATTTATATTATCAACTAAATCCATCCAATAATAATACATTTTTATATTATATTCTGTATAATTCTATTCTCCTTATATTGTAAAATTCTATATATTTTGTTACCATATTTTTTTTCTAACCATTGATAAAATAAATCCCATATCTTATCAAATTGTTTATCTTCTTGTTCTCTAATTTCAAATGTCAATTTACTCATTTCAGTACATTCCATTATTTTCTTAATAACTTCCTCCCGCATTGGTATTTTCTCATTTTTCCAGTTTTTAGCAAACACAATCCTAGCCACTATTAATACATTTACAATCAAATATTTCAATTCCCTACTGTATATTTTCAGGAAGATCCCCAATAAAAATATCTCTGGTTCAAAGATTTCTTTGCCATTTTTGACAACCATGTGTGGATTTTAGTCCAATATCTTTTAGCTTCTGTGCATGTCCATCACAGATGGTAATATGAACCCGGTATCTAATGACATTTCCAACATTTTTCAGGTTTATTCTTAAACTTTCTTGCTATTCTCGTCGGGGGTAAGTGCTACCTGTAAAGCATCTTATACAAATTTTCTTTATATGGTGTTGACACTGTCATTTTATAATTTTGAGACCACAGTTTTTGCCATTTCTCTAAATCATTCCCATGTCCAAATTTTTTTCCCCAAGCAATCATTGTTTCTTTAACTTGTTCTTCTTCTAGTTTAACCTCTAATAAATGTCCATATATCTTTTTAATCACCTTTTCATCAGCACCTCTCAAATTTTATCTAGATCAGTCAGGTTATCTGTTTTAAGATTTTTGTCATATCTAGAGTGTATTTGCACATATGAAAATCAATTCATCCTTATACCTTGTTCTTCTAGTTCTTGCATAGATTTAAAGGGCCTGTCAGATTGGCCGACGGATGCAAAAAGTATGTAAAAAGGACACAGCGGACAAGAAAATTTTCCAACCGTTGTTATCCGCTCTCAAAAGTGCCCCAAATTTGCATAAACAGAGCGGACAACAACAGAAAGGCATGGACGGGGAGAGGATGTAGTCAGGATGTAAAGCGGATACTCCACAGAAGCCTAGCAGATGGAAGCAGATGGCACATCCGCAGGGCTTCCGGGGGAACACAGCGAAGCGGAGGCGCAGCAGAAGGAGCGGATGCAGAGCAGATGCCTAGTGGATGACGCAGTTGCAGACCGGATGCCCAGCGGATGCCTAGCAGATGCAAAGCGTTCACTGCGCATGCGGAGAGGATGCATGCGTCAGCCCCACGGATATAAAAGGATGCAGCTCGCAAGCAGGTCACCATTCAGAGGAAAGACCTGCTACACATCTCCAGCCAACAACCATGGGGAATAAGAGAAGCCTGTGCCTACTCCTGCCAGCCCTGGCAAGAAGGACAGGGCGCACCATCCCACCCCCTGGCCCTGACTCTCTTCTGCTGGGGCTTTCTGCTGCTCAGGCTGACTCTGCTTCTGCTGGGCTTCTGCTGGGCTGCTCCTGTGTGCTGGGCTTCTCTGGTGCTACTCTCTTGGCGCTGCTCCTGTGCTGGTGCTTCTGCGGTGCTTACTCTGCTGGCGCTGCTCCTGATGCTGGTGCTCTGCTGGTGCTTACTCTGCTGGTGCTGATCTTCTGCTGGTGCTTACTCTGCTGGCGCTGCTCCTGGGGCTGATGCTTCTGCTGGTGATTACTCTTCTGGTGCTGCTCTGGTCCTGCTGTCGTGCTGGTCATGCGGTCCTCCTGGTGCTCCCTAGTCCTGCTGTCCTGCTTGGTACCTGCGTCTGTCCTGCTGGTGCTCCTGGCCTGCTGGTCCTGCTGGTGCTTACTTTTGCTGATGATGATCCTGGTCCTGCTGGCTGCTGCTGTCTGCTGGTGCTGCTGGTGCTGCTGGTGCTGCTTTTCTGCTACTGTTGTTGTTCTGCTGCTGTGGTGGTGTGTGTGGTGGAGCAGCCCCTAGAACCTCGAAGCCCCTCTGATGTGCCCGAAGGCCCTGCCAGAGGGAGGAAGAGGCATACGTGAGAACGGAGAGGAGACAATACTCCATTGAAAGGAACATGAGGATGAGTGCTCGAGATGCCTGAGGGAGAATGAGTACCTTTGGCAGAAGGACACAGCTCTATCGAGACACCAAGTGGAAGCAGGCAGCTTGGAGAGAGAAGCGGAGAGCCTGGCTAACTTCGAGGTCCTCCTGGGTGGTGAAGCACATGCCACACTGGTATGGCAAGCTACACCTCAAAAAATCTGGCCAGTGCTGTCAAGCTCACTGACAGTAGATTACATCATGGCGAGTGCTGCTTCCTGGAGTGAGGTCCGCCACCGAGAAGCAGCCCCTCTGAACCCCCTCTCCCTCTGAGACAGCCCACAGACTGCCAGTCCTTTTCGCCAGCCAGGAGCCCAGCTGCCCTGTCCAGGCAGTTGTCTTCAGAGGGCCCCATGGCAGAGACCCCCCACAAGCTGCACATCCCTGGTGCGAGTGCATGGAGGACCCTGAACAAGTGGAGCAAGAGAGGCACTTCCACCAGAGACCAACCACACCCACACCCAGCTCCACCTCCACAGAAAGCAGAGAGAAGCCAGACCGGAGGGCAGAAGCCACATTGTCCTGCTGGAGATCAGGGACACCATCAAAAAGCAGCGTAGATCTCCTCTCCATCTGCGTACACACTGATTTACCATCCTCAAACCACAAGCCTTCCTCACCTACATCAACCAGACCCTCAATGACATGTCCGAATCACAGTACCAGGTGATAAAGGAGAGGATCACCAGCTCTTCTGCACAACCCTCCAGCCCAGCTGAACTGCTCCGACCCAGTCCAGGTCTACTCCTCCACCCCAGGGTGATGCGCACAAGGCCCTACCAAGGCTTATCCACAGGCCCTCACTACCAAGCTACGGCTACCAGGAGTTCCAGCATCACAGGCAGCCCTTCCCAGTCCAGCACAGTTCATCGCACGCACCGATGCCACGCGATGCCATCAAGATGCCACTAGATGCCCACAGATGCCACCCACGCCCACACGGCGCAACCACGCCCCCAGATGCCACCCAAGCCTCACCTCACTCACCTGCGAACCAGACAGCCCCACTATACTCTCCTTCCTCCACCCGCAGCCAAGGCCCGCCTCAGAACATCATGTCAATCGTCTTGGGACTGACACCCATGTCCTGGAGAAGGCTCTCAACATCAGGACTGAGCCAGCTCTTCTGAGAGCTTCCTCCACACACCATCCCCTGTTGTCCTCTCGGAGCAGGCACAGCACCAATGGCACCTCAGACCTAAGCACTCCACAGCAGCACACTCCACACACCTGGACCCTTCACCACTGAGACTATGGCAGCACCTCAGAGTGAGACTGAGAAGAGTGCCAGAGAACTGGGTTTCTACCTGTTGACTTTATCTTTGCTTGGGACACTTTCTTGGGTTATTTTACTTTTACAGTTTGTATTTAATAAAGTTTTATATTTGCTTCACACACCTTGGTTCATTTATTTTATAAATAAAGTCTTGGTGGAAACTTTAGAAATGGTTTTAGCCTTTGCATGCTTGTGGATGGGTAAGGATAGCAGTGGGATGGCCAGGATCCTGTGATGGCGTAGATAGCTGTGGGTATGGCGTAGGTACCTGTGGGATCGGCAGGGAACCTTTGGGATGGCTAATAGCTCTGGGATAGATAAACCTCCAGTGCAAGCATAGTGGGACATGTATGGTCCACCCTCCCAGGTGCCACATCTATGGCCCTTTATTATCAATAACAATGTAATCATTCATCAACACATTTCAACATAAACACAACTCTTTATTAAATGCCCTGTTCATTGTACGGCCATTCAACATACATGGCACAATCTCATCTGTGTGATGAGACAGCTGAAGAGCATCCATAAGCATCTACCATCCTGTCTTGCCACTCCACTGCTCAGCTGGGAGTGCACCAATGTTTCAAGGAGTTGCGCTGCTTCTTCCCTTCACGTGAAGCTGATGCTTGGGGCCCTTGCACATCCACAGTAATCTACTCAAGGTTTCACCCTTGCCTCCTGTCACCCAGGCTCGCAGGTCCCATTGCCTTGTTGGTGGTCCACGAGCCTGTTCTGCAACACTGGGTAGCGTAGCGCATGAGATTGTGCAGGATGCAGCAAGCTTCCACAAATGTTCCTCACCGTCTCTGGGCGATGCTGCATGGTGATGAGAAGTACCGGAACCTGTTGGCCAGGATGCCAAAGGCATTCTCCACCACCCGTCTTGCCCTGGACAGCCTGTAGTTGAAGATCCTCTCTTCACGGGTGAGGCATCTGAAGTGTAGGCTTCATGAGGTAGGGTCTGAGGAGAAGGCGTCATCCCCCACGATGAAAGTAGGGCACATCTTGTGTGTCGTTGGGCAGTGGCGTCTGATCTGGGAAGCCCATGATGAGATTGCATTGCAGCCTCCTTGAGGTGACTGGTGTTGTATTACTGGCATCTGAAGCATGACGTTGCCTGAAAGCACGATACGATCGAACTTTAGTACAGCATCGACCATGGCGAAGAGAATGATGCTGAAGAAGCCCTTGTTTGTTAGTTGTGAATAAATGAACCCTGATTGGCTGGAGCTTGAGGCCAACGTGCTTTCCCATCTGTTGGCTCCAACGGAGTGGGGGAAGTTCCACTTCTGATACCACTGCTCTGCAAACTTTTCTTCCAGCCTTCTTCAGTGGAGGGGCACGGATGAGCTCCTCCAGGTATTCTTCAATGAGGCCTGCACCACTTCTCCGACCACAATACTGATGGTGTTGTGTTGGCACCCTCCAGCCGTACTGCATGCTCCTGTACGTGGCCCCTGAGCCAGTGGCGCACGAGTGAGGCCACCTTCAACCCAGGATCAGGTTGGGCCGGAAGTTGTGTTTGCTTGGTCAACCTTGGTCTCAGCCGCTCCACAACTTCCGTTCAAAACATGGCTGCGCATCCTCATGAAGTTCTGGAATGCACAAGAGTCTTTGTTCCTCAGCTCCACCATCAGCTTGTTATACAGTCCATACTCGGCTCTTGTCGCGATCCATCTTCGGACCAGACACTTCTGGACGCTCCTTTCTTCCCATAGAACAGTGAAAGAGCCTGTAGAGGCTTCGCACTGTGTAGAGACGATGCGGCTACCAAAAGGAGGTTGTGACAATGCATGGTGGAGATGACTGGATGCTGTGGAAGAGCAACGGCCAGATGAGGGTGAAGAGGTCTGCACCGCAGGGCTGCTGGACATGAAAGTGAGATCCACGGTGATTTCCTCCCCTTTTTATTGGAAATACAGGTTTTCCACTAGGTGTCCTTTTGCATCCTCTAGAGCATCCTGCACACATCCTAAATATCCTAGATACATCCCATAGATGAACGTTTTTCCATTTAATGCTTTGTATGCGAGCTGCATCCGCTTTCATCCTTTCTACGTCCATGGTACAACGTTGCGTGTCCGTTCCATGTCCGTTTCGCTTCCTCCTTTGTCCGTTTTCCGCTGGAGTCGATGCAAATGCGTGGGATGCGCAGTGGATGCCTAGCGGATGCGTAACGGATGACAATGGATGTATAACGGATGTTCCCCATAGCGTAGCAGATGTAGAATGGACGCGTTGGATACTTTTTCCACTAAAAAGTTTTGTTGCAGCTCAAACTTTTGAGCAGATGAAATGTCAGGAGATGGATGCTTGACGGATAGAGAGTATGAAAAACGGACGCAGTGAGTACAGAATGGATGCATCGCCATTAACCAACAGATGGCAAGTGTTCTCTCCGTTTTACATCCTCTTTCCATCCGTTGGTGCTGTGTGACGGGGCTTAAATTCACCTTTCCATTCAATATTTCACCCATATCTGTTTGTTCCTTTTATATGTTATTAATATGAAAATGCTTCAATAGTCCAAACCAGACTGGAATTTTAAATAATATTGCTTTTTAGTCTTCTCCTAATTTAATAACAAACCTCTCGTATATAATGTCTTCTAAAATACCCTTGTGTTTTAGTTCCTTGTTCCCTTGTACATGAGAAGGCATGCCATTCCAACAACAAATCATGTCTTTTAATGTCAATATCTAGTATTTCTTAATGTTATCCATTCCTTAACCCACATCAAGTTTGTTTGCCTTGATAATATAACTTCCAATTAGACAGGCCAAATCCTCTTCTTATTTCTAGCTCGTGTAATAATTTTAATTTTATTCTCGCTTTCTTTTCCCTGCCAAATATCTGTTGCTTGCGGTCAGTGATGACTAGGCCTTCCGCTGACTTGAGTGGGGTGATCTTGATCTTGACCGTAAGCCTTTTCATTCCTTCATACATTCCACGCACATTTCCCAGATCGCAGAAAGCTTGACGTTCTGGCAGAGATTAAGCCAGTAATCATTTGCACAGCGCCTAGCAACCCTTGTGCATCGCTACGAGCAGCACCGGAGTGCTGCGAGTGTCTTATTGATGGAGGCTCTCTTTAGGCGAGGAGGGCATCCCGCTTCACAGCTATGACGCGGTTCGATCACAGCAGCTCCTGCTCAAACCAGTCTTCTTGTTTCCTTTGTTTTCTGCCCAAAAGTATCGAGAGCAGTCTGGAACATAGACTCACGGATGTGGTTTCCACCTCAACGTGGCACTATCTGTTGGACAGTCTTCCAGGGCGTCGTTGATGGTTCTGCAAAGCTTTCACGTAGCTCAGGCTAAGACGAGGTTCTGACTGTATTGCATGTGAAGGCCGGGCTTCTGCTTCAATCGGTAAACACATTTGGGGAGGAGGCGTATCTTGCTGGCGACCAGAGAATGGTCCTGGTCACCAGTCGGCACTGTGAAGCTGCGCGTAACAAGCACTTGATTCAGAAGCGATCCTATCGAGTGAATGATGTAGTCTAGTTGATGCAACGCGAGACCTGGGATGTCTCCACAACACCCTATGTGGAGCCTTAGTCGGGAGAAGGTGTTGGTGACACAGAGGTCGTTATAAGAGCAAGTCGAGTAGACGCTGGCCGTTGTCATTCAACTTGCTGACACCGAATGGCCCAAAGAAAAGGGCCAGGTGGTGTGAGTCCGACCCCCACCTGGGCGTTGAAGTCACCCAGTAAGAAACAGGTGCTCCTCTACAGGGATCTGCCGTATCGTCATCTCAAGTTCCCTGTAGAACAGGTCCTTTGCCTTTACTGCAGAACAGAAGCGTTGGGGCGTAGACGCTGAGGGAGTTTGTCGGCTGGAATGAGGTGTTGAGGCGGAGTGACAGGATTCGTGGTGTGCCTGAGGATGGTGCTTCTATAGCTTCTATGAGGAGTTCCGGACAGCAAATCCGACTCCATAGAGCCCTGTGCTCATGTGGTTCCTGCCCATGCAGAAGAAGGTGTAATCTCTTTCCTTTTATACTGCCGACACCAGGAGTCGTGTCTCCTCTGCAGCTGCAGCTATGTCAACCTTTAATCGCTCAAATCATGATTGAGGATAGCAGTTTTTCTGGAATCATCAATCTTTTGGATGTCGGAAGATAGGCCAGGACACATCGTTCTCACATTCCTGTTGCCAGTTTCAGCACTGGCGCTTGATTTCTAGTATCTCGTAATCGTTGTGCAAAGTATACAGTCCGTTTTTTCGGCTTTTGGCCTACACTCCAGCACCCACTGAAGTAGGCGGACCGTGGCGGGCCAGCACCTTATTGACTGGGGCTGCCCAGCTTGAGGCGGGTGGTAGCTGGCCAGTGGAACCTAGAATTCCTCCCACCGACAGGAGACAGCCCAAGGCGTCCAAGCTGATGCCAATATGCTGGGCTTTTACACCAGTATCTGCCGGTTCTCCCATGTTTGAGGCTGCCGCCAGTGCAGCACTGAGTGACCCTCTCCAGGACGCGAGCCTGGCAAGAGGACCAGAATATATGGAGGACCTGAGAATGCGTCAGTCGCCCAGGACCCCCTCTCTACCTTGCTGCAGTGGGATCCAACGAACAGGCATAGCCGATACAGTTGGCGCCTCGTTGGCTGCAGAAGTTGGCCGAGCCGGAAGATCTTGCAGTGCAGAGATCAACCGCCTACGGGGCTCCACTCCGGATTTTCTTTCAGGGTTTACTCCATTAGACTTTCCCATGTGCAGGTGATCCACAAGGCAGCGGAGGTTTGTAATCAGGGTTTTCCTTCCCCTAGACGGGTTACCTTACAAGGTTGATGAGTCCCGTCTGCCCGAAGCATCTGGTTTCGAAGGTTGTCATAGCCAGGAGTGGCACTGGAGATAAGCTCCCATCGCTTATAAAATGCTCCCAATGGCGTGCGGCTCAAATAGCCTCTGACAACAAGTCCAACTCGTAGCCTGTGCGTGGCGAAACTGCTCCTACTGATAGGAAAAGGGCAAAAGGCGGGTCTCTGGCGCCTGAAAACCTGCCAAATATACTTTGACACTATTTCATTTAAATCTTCAAAATAATCTTTTCCTAATCTAATTGGAATTGTCTGGAACAAATATAAAATTCTAGGTAATATATTCATTTTAATTGTTGATATTCTCCCTATTAGAAATAATTGTAAATTCTCCCATTTTGCCAAATCTGTCACAATCTGTTGTTTGAGTTTAAGATAAATATTCTCTTTAATTGTATTGCATCTTGCTGTCAAATGTATTCCCAAATACTTAACCTTATTTTTGACCTGGATCTTCAAAACATCCACCAATTCTTCCTTTTGTCTTGCTAACATATTCTTTGTCTTCATTTTATCTTTATTTATTGAAATCTTCATTTTATCTTTATTTATTTTCAAATCAGCTACTTTTCCATATTCCTCTATCTTTTCTATCAATTTAAGTGCTGTTTCTAGTGGATCCTCTCAAACAGGAGTTCCCAACCTGGGGTGCGAGACGATATTCCAGAGGTGCGAGAAAAGTCCAGGTAAATAATAGGATATTGGCTATATGTTGGTATTTTTATTTTCTTTTGCAATGGACTAATTTTGTTTTCATTTTAGAGTTAAGTATCATTATTTAGTGACCATCACATACATAGCTGAAATGATTCAATCCTACCATATATTTAATAATTAAATAATTCAACCCTACCATATATTTACCATATATTTCAGGGGATGCGAGGTTCGAGTGAAATTTCTTCAGGAGTGCGGGGTGAAAAAAAGGTTGGGAACCACTGCTCTAAAATAAAAACCAGATCATCTGCAAATGCTTGCAGTTTAAATTCTTCATTTTTAATTTTCATTCCTTTTATACCTTTTTCTTCTCTGATATTTCTGTTTACTACTTCTAAAGTTAATACAAACAAAAGTTACTACTTCTAAAGTTAATACAACCTTGTCTTGTCCCTTTCCTTATATCAATGGAATCTGTCAATCTATCATTATCTTTGCTGTTTGTTTGTGATATATAGCTTCTATAGCTTGAATGAAATTCTTACCAAAGCCCATTTGCTCCAGCTGTAATAACATAAATCGCCAATTCACATTGTCAAATGCTTTCTGCGCATCTAAAAATATAAAAGCCAGTTGTTTTTCAGTATGTGCCTCATAGTATTCCAAAGTGTCCAGAATTATTCTCATATTATCTTTAATTTGTCTCTGGCAGAAACCCATTTTGATCAGGATGAAAAGTTATTCAAATATCTTTTAAGTCTTTCTGCCAATATTGAAGCAAAGATTTTATAGTCTGAGTTTAGCAGGGAAATAGG
>BHFT01044206.1:0-27566 GCA_004320025.1 Laticauda laticaudata
GATGGCTTGATGTTTTTATGTTTTGTTTGTTTATGTTTGTTTTAAAAACCAATAAAAATTCTTTAAAAAAAAACTACTTTATTAAACATTACCCAACCCTTAGCTCTGCAAGCTTTGAAAGTATATTTCAATTTTGAAAGCCTTGATCAACAGATTCTGACCAAGCACTAAAGAACAAACTCTTACTTAAAGCAACCAATTGAATCAAATGTCTTTATGAATCTTGAAACTTTGAAGAGCTTTAAAGAGATTTAATGGGGTTTTTTTGTAGTTCTGCTTTTATCAGACAAAGTTGCAACTTAGCCTTCATAAGTGGAGATTCCTGAACGAGGCTGAGCAGATGAACTCTCCAAGTTTGCTATGAGTAAGCACACTGCTTTTGAAGTGGCAATGTTAACATTATTTTAGATTCAATTCAATTTCTCAGCTCAACTTCTTAAATGTGACCAGCCCCAATATTCAACTTGCTCTATGATATTCTACTGGAATATTATTATACTTCTATGTTAGACCTGCCATCACTAGGGAGTTTAAATTTAATTCAGTTAGATCTACAAGATCTAGGCTGCAACAATCTAGTGGTTGGTTTACTGTCACAAAGAGTTAAGACTGGACTATTGCTATATAGTTGTTTGGATTGTTACAGTCCATATTTAGAAGTCCTAAACTCAGCTTTCTCAAAGCTAATCATTCCTGTATAAATTTATGGACAAAATTCTGCACAAGAGAGGCAGTTTTAAGTCTCTCAACAATGAATGAAAGGGAAGTGATCTAACATAAATACTGGCTAAAATATTTAATGTCTTTAAGAAAGGAAACAAAGTTACAATACCAGTTCTCAACAATCTACTATTCAATGACTTGTCCCTCTCAGATATCTTAATCTGCAATGAGCTGCAACCAGGTTCCTCTGTTATATATCGCAGGCATTTTTTGTCAACAAGTCACAACACTGACTCTACCAAGCTTGGTCCTGCAGAAGCTGTTGGTGGCATATAAATATGATAAATAAATAAGTAGACAAACAAAGAAATAAATGCTGGATTTTGCTATTGTACTTTACCCAAACTGGAACTCTAATGAAACCCAATTCTTCCCAGAAAGGAACCATCTTGCTAACCAGCTATGCCAATTCACTCAGTGTTTAGAAATAGGAAAGTTACATTTCTATGTAAGTGCAAGTAAAGTAGGAATGTATCACGACAATTAATGCTTCGGAAATAAAAAGTGGAAATGGGTATTTCTGGTGGTTTTTGGAAAAAAATACAGTACAAATACATAAAGTACAATGTATGTGTCTACTGAGGTCCCTAATATTTTTTTCTGGACAGTTTAGTTTCATATTGTCTTTTCCACATCTCTAATCTCTCTCTCTTGAAAAAAACTTATGTGGGAATTTTTCAAACATTTTATTTTGCTGGAGCTATTCAGCAAAAATTTGGCAACATTAATGACTTCTGAAAGGTCAACTAACTCTTCTCTTTATTAAATGACTGAATAAATAAAACAATGTTTTTACCCTCTTATGGAAAATAATGCCAGGGCTTCCCTATTACATTAGATTACTTTTTTCAAAAAAATCTTCAATTCATCTGCTCTTTAGTTTCTAAGTACAATTCTAAAGTCAGCATAACTTACCATAAAATAGGTCAACAAATATTTACTTTGGATTTTTTTTTTTTAAAAAAAAGATCTCTAACATGAGAAAATCATATCATTTGATTCTTCTCATTGGAATGTCATAAATATATTGGTTGTCAAGGGAACAATGTCTTTCCTTGCTAGTAACATGACATGGTAATGTTGAAACCAATGTTGAAAATAAAAAAAAACATGGTATGGCCATTATTAGGATAAATGGCAAAAGGGTGATGTGGGAAGCAGGTATACTGGTAACAGAAGGACTTAGAGTGATGTGATGCAGTTCTCCCGTTTTTCCTCAGATTTATCAGATCCTCCAAATTGGAGTACACATCTTCATATGAGGGTGGTTTTAGTAATCTAAGAAGGTGCAATGGCCCAGTGGTTAAAAGAAAGGGTTTGTTAACCAGAAGGCTGGCATTTTGAGACCCAAGCGCTGCATGCTGGGGTGAATTCTAGTTCTTGCCCTAGCTCTTGCCAATCCAGCAGTTCGAAAACATTCAAATGCAAGTCGGTAAATAAGTACCACTTTGGTGGAAAGGTAACAGCATTCTGTGTGCTTCAGCATTTAGTCATGCTATCAACATGACCACGGAAGTGTTTTTGAATAATATTGGCTCCTTCAGCTATGAAAATGAGCACACCCCATAGAGTCAGTCATGACTGTTAGATAAATAGCAATAGCAATAGCACTTAAACTTATATACCACTTTACAGTGCTTTACAGCTCTCTTTAAGAAGTTTACAGAGTCAGCATATTGCTCCCAACAATTTGGGTCCTCATTTTACCAACCTTGAATGGATGGAAGGCTGAGTGAACCTTGTTTCTGGTATTTGAACTGCCAAATTGCAAGCAGCCGGCAGTCAGCAGAAGTAGCCTGCAGTACTGCACTCTAACCCGTGCACCAGGGTGGAAACTATTTTTGGAGTAATATGCAGATGATATGTAGTTCTATTCCCCTTTTAGTTTAGTACTAAAATCAGGTTGAAGGTGGTAATAGTTGGATGATCCCAATACATTCAGACTTAATCCATACAAGATAGAGATAGTCAGAAACAAGTTGGTTTTGGAAACAGATCTTCACCCTGCTGTTATTAGCTAAGAGCTCTCTTTTAAGAATCAAAACTGTACTTTGATGAAGTACTTAGATGAAGTTTCTACTTCTCATCATTTCTGTTGTCAAAATGTCATTGGCCGAGGAGTTTTAAAAATAATTGTTTCTAAGTGTTTTAAAATAATGCAATACAACACAATATAAATATATCACATTTGGAAAAAATAATTGTGTGTCTGTATGTGTATGTGTGAATAAGAGAGATCAACTCTGAAAACAATACAATAGGATCTCTCAGCTTTTCCACAATAAAAGCTATTGATGTCCAAGTTATATGAATAGCTATAGTCATCTAAGATTTGCAGAACCTTAATCAAAATTGCCTATACAGCACTGTTTTCTTTTCATCATTAATTTCAGTTAGTTTTGAAGCAGGGTTTTTATTATGAATATCCAATGCACTGTGATTGTCATAGAAAGGCCACTTCTTGAAATAGGTTTCAATAGGACAACGGGGACTGGAGATGGCATTCCTGCAGCAATCACATTTCCTTCTGCAGACTTGCAGATTACTTAGGATTTTCTGCTCTGTAGCTGTACAAGTAGCACTTTCTATAGATAGACAGATGGAAGTCAAGGCATTTTTATTAAAAAGTTGTGGGGTGAAAGATAAAAGCTTCAAGGCTTGTGGGGAGCAGGGACCAAGTACAACAATGGCCTGTAGCAAACATCTCTCTTTACTTCATCTCTCTTTACTTAGAATTGCTCTTTGGAGATAAAACTGACAGAAGTTTCAATATGTGCTCTAACTGTAGACTAATATAGAATAGTGCAGGGGAAGCTGTACTCAACACATCAGAAGCTGTTTAGTAATCATGATGGGTCTTATTTAAAAAAAACATTGTGAAAAACAAACTGTTTAAACAGTCTTCAGCTAAAGATAATAGATAACAACAGGAACAAGCAGAAAAGTTTGAGATGGCTTAATTGAGCAAATGTCATCAGGTTTCATGGGAGCAAAACTACAAGGTTCCCTGCTATCTCCTTGTACTGGGCAGAACTGTTCCCTCTTATTCATTGAATGATGCTTTGTCCAATTCAATTAGAACTGATCCAGGCAACAGAGATTCCCTCGGAAATCTGTTTGCTGACTAATATATCTAATTATATACAATGGATGGGAGCCATATGCTGCTATCAGAGTGGCATTCTTGGTTTCAAAATTACACCCCATATTTGCTAGACTAATTCACCAGAAACCATTAATCATCTGGATCTGGTAATCAGAAACAAATATTACACTTTTAAAGGTCTTTTCATTTTTTAATTTTTACATGTTGGTATATCTCCTTTCCATCCTCTTTTCTTCTTTTCTTCATTTTCTTCATCTGCATAGTTATCTTTTACGTTATGCTTTCCTCCAGTTTTCTCAGGACAATTCTAGGTTCAGAAACCATACATTAAAAAGCCTACCTTAGGGTAAATGGCAGTCAAACAGTTTAAGGAAAACTGTATGCAACAATATGCATGTTAGGGAGAAAAGGCATATCATTGTCATGGAATGTTGTATATGGAAATAAATGAAGTATTTCTTGCTCATTTACAGAATGACATGAACTTTAAATCAAGTTGGACAGATGTGGGCTTTCACACCCCACCCATCTAAACTCTGATCTACATTCGCTGTGAGGATTTAACCTTTTCCATGCAAAGACTGAATTTTGATTTCTGATAGGTATGCTAGGTAAAAACCATGAACAACAAAAGTGACAAATCAAAACTGACCCTGGAGTCACTTATGCAGAGCTATGATAGGAGGCAAATAAGCCTGTAATCATAGTCCCCTTTCAAGCATGAACAAGGTTTATGTTAGAAAGTGTTCTGGAAGAATATCCAATTCATCAGTAGCAATCGCCAAATACAATACATGGAATCACTGGAAAAGATCAATAGTGTATCATACAAGCAAATTTGAAACAGTGACAGCAGTGGAACAGAATAGTGGGTTTCGAAACAACAATTAATACATCTTTTTACCTATGAATATTGTAACACAAGCAGGGAGAAATGGCATTTTTTTAAAAAAAAAGGTAATCCAAACCTCCTTGATGCAGATTACATGGTGTCCTTACTTCTGTTTGGACTTGAAAAAAAACCACCTATTGGTCCAGATTAGGTTCAAGTTTCAAGGACTGGCATTGTTTCCATGTGTTTGCTGCCTTGCATTAGCAATGTTCTTTAAATTTATTTTCCACTTCGCAGTGTTTTACAGCTGTCTGTAAGTGGTTTACAGAGTCAGGATATTGCCCCCCAACAATCTGAGTCCTCATTTTAGCAACCTCGGAAGGATGGAAGGCTGAATCAACCTTGAGCTGGTGAGACTCAAACTGCTGAACTGCTGGCAGTTAGCAGTCAGCAGAATTGGCCTGCAGTATTGCATCCTACAGTACTACACCACCATGGCTCTCATATTAATTATATATTAAAAAGGTAGAATAAAAATATAACATAACAACATAACATAAATAATTATGAACAGTTCAGTGTAGTAGTTAGGACATCAGGCTCGAAACCAGATGACAGTAAGTTCTATTCCCATTTTAAGCACAAAACCAAGTGCAAGGTTTTGTGGGCAAGTGACTGTCTCTCAGCTTCGGAAAGGAGGCAATGGCAAAACACTTACAGAAAAACCTTGCCAATGAAACTGCAGGGATTAATCTAGAAATTTTATCTGGACATATTGAATTTATTGGAACCAAACAAATTATTTTTTCAATGCTTCCTGTGTGGAACTGCTTATATTCATAGATGCTATCTTAATCACTCTTAGGTTATTGTTTAGGATTTGAATTATTAATTTTCCAGCAATTTTAGACTATGAATCTAATTATAGATTACCCATATATAATATTAACGTAACCCATTGGGTTATTGTTTTAGAGATATTTCTTTACCTAAACAGAAAAACAGAATGACCATGGACAGGTGAAAAAATCAGTGGAAGTAAAAATGATTCCAATTTCCTATCAGATTAGTCCCTCCCTCCCTCCCTTTCTTTTTTCCTTCCTTCCTCCCTCCCTCCTCTGCTGTTTCTTCTACACAAACATGTTGTCAAAAGCCCATGCCCCAATCTTACAACTGACCTTTTTCAGCTTTGATTACACAATTACAGAAATACTCTTAGGAATTTACCACCTGTTCATCCCTGCCCAACTCACACCCTTTTGAACCCTTTTTTTGACTTAGATGTTGGAGTAATCAAGGTTCCCTGGGAGGCAGACCTGAATCCTAGTCAACACAAAACTTTCTTCTCCATTCTATAGAGTTTCAGAAAGCCTTATGTGGAAAGGGAAATGAAAACACTGGGGTTGCATTGCTGCAGCCTGGGATCATCTGCGTGCTTGTATGCTCCCCTCCCTCAGAAAAACAGCTTGTTGTGAAAACTAGTGTTGTGTGACTGGAGAACTGGCTCCCTCCTTGTTTTACAACCTTCTTTGGAGAACCGAATAGGACGACCTGGCATAATCCTCACAGTCCTGTCATTTTTGACGAGGCAGAAGGGCCGGGGTTTGTTGTTAGGTCGGAAATAATTCCCTCCTCACCAGTCTCTCTACAAACCCGAGGGAGGATCTAAATTGGTTGCGGGGGTGGGATGGAGTATTTTTTAAGTTATTTGATGACACCTTGTGCTCCTCTTGGGCTTATGCCCTTAATAGAAAAACATCGCCCAATTGCCATAAATCCCTGATTTCCTTCTAAAAAAGAATAAAATGGAAATCTGTGCAAGCTTCACCAACACAAACCTTTTCACTGCAATATACAATATTTCACAAGAACAATAGTGTCACTCCAAACAGGAAAAGCCCAAGAGGGAACATCAGGCCAGCCATAAAACAAACTTACATAGGAAAAAGGAATCAAATAAAGGTATTAAAGAGAAACCCTATTGGCAAAAGCCTAAGTAATTAAAAACTAGACAAATAAGAAAAAGGAAACCCTTATAAACACAGGACATACCAAATAAGCCAAAACAAACAGACAAAAGACACAAAAAAATATAAATTACAAAGAGACAGACAGGAGATTGCCACAAAACAAATATGAAAAACCCCATTATAAAGCTATAAGAGAACGATAATTACAATCTAACCACCCGCAGAGTTTTGCCTTCCGCACCCCGCGGGACTTTGCCCTCGCAGCAAGAATAAAGACAAGACTCAAACTGGATTTGAAACATTAAGCACAAATACAAACATTTACACAGAATCAACTCACAAAGGGAGAAAAGATAAAAAACCAGGGACTTACCATAAGAAGCCAGCTAAGACCAGGAACGCAGACTTCTTGCTATCCCCCGCCTTCCTGAAAAAATAAAAAGATCCAGCTTTCAAGCAGTTGTCTGTATCCTTGCGCCAGAGCTCTCCAGAGGGGAAAATTGAATCCTCGAAGGAAAGGCCATTTTGACACCTTTCAACACTTACAAAAGCTCTACTTTAAAGAAAAAAAATGCTTTTAAAAGGAATTATCGACTAAACTTGTACAGGCCAGCAGAGCAAATGACCAAACAGCCTTTTAAACAGATTATAGCCCAAAGACAGATATTTAAGATTATATTGCCACAGTGAACTGGGAGCTGTATTTTGGACAAATCTTTTGCTTAAGAGACAGGATAATAAATTCTGGACTTATTTGATCACTGGCATGCCCAATCTCTCATTCTGGTCTATCACCATATGCAGGAGTTTAAAAATTAGTGCATAGAGATAACAGAAGAAAAGATTCGGGGTTGAGATTGATATTTCCCAAAACAATTTGATTAGTAGGCAACAATTTAAAGCCATTTCCACCCTTGATTCTTCTTCTGTAAATCCCCTATGATTTGCATTTGCCATTATTATTCCCTTTTACTAAAAAAAGGCCTCTTCAAAAGTTTGCAATAGGCCTGGAGTCAAAACCAAATCCTTTGGCAGATATAATGGGCAGTTTCAGAATGGCAGTCCATACTTGACCAACTACCGGGTACTTGAACATCTGCGAGAAAAAAAATACAGCAACAAGACTCATAAATCCACTCTTGATCCTGTCCTTTGTGACAGGGAAAAAGCTGGTGGCCTTGACCATAAATTGGAAGCTTTATTTTCTATACAGGTGGAAACTCGACCATTAGAATGTGCAAAAAAGTTACATTTATTCAGTAACAGTAATGCAACTTAAAAGGTGAACTAATAGATGAGATAGACACATTACATGCAAAAAAGCAAATAGTTTCAAGCCTGTGATTTGTCAATAATTGTTGATGATTATGCTTACAAGCTCATGAAAACCCCAAATCCACCAATTGCAAAAATTAAGAATATTACATTGCAATCAATAAAACAAGGATTGCTACATAGAAACAATATCGGACCTCTGAAAAGTATAAGCATGATATAGTGTCTCAGTACTTGGTTTGGGCCCCTTTTGCAGCAAAGTGTACTGCCTCAATGGCAGTGTGGCATGCAAGCTATTTCAGCCTGTGGACACTGCTGAGGTGTTACGGAAGACCAGGATGCTTTATAGTGCCTTCAGCTCGTTCTGCATTGTTGGTGGTCTCATGTCTCTCATCTTTCTCTGGGCCAATGCCCCATAGATTCTCTATGGGGTTCAGGTCAGGGCGAGTTTGCTGTCCAATCAAGCACAGTAATCCGAATCAGGTTTTTGATGCTTTTGGCAATGTGGGCAGGTGCCAAGTCCTTGCTGAAAAATGAAGTCAGCATCCCCATAAAGCTTGCCTGCGGAATGAAGCATGAAGGTGTGTTCTGTATTGCAAATTATAACCGGCTTTCAAATAATGCATTCCTAGTTGGCTACTAGAACGATGATGGATTGGTTCCTTTGAACCAATCCCTGCAGCCGCAGGAAGGCGGCAAAATTAAACAACTGTATTGGCTGCAAGCCGGCCGGGCAAAGATATATAAAAGACGGGCGCGGCTGAGCCAATGTTCCATTGTTCTACATCCTACTTAAATAAAAGACTTTCTGTTTGGAACCGGTCTACCTCGCGTTTTTCGGACCAAAACCACGGCGACGAAGGTGGGATCGTCCTAAACCCGCGAGACCGAGCACGACGTGAGAGAAAATTCCAGACGAAAACGAAAATGCTTGGGAACCAACGCAACGCCCGCACCTTTTAATCCCAACTGAGGTAAAGACTGGGACTCGTATGCAGACTGCTCCAGATGTACCTGGAGAGGCACGAGATGGAAGACATCTCCGAAACAACCAAAAGAGCCATTTTTCTAACGCACTGCGGACCGACCATTTTCAAAATGGGCAAAAGCCCTGGCGAAAGCCCCGAGACGTTAAGCAGCTAACTTTGGTCCACCTCCAGAAAACTACTGAAAACGCACTACGCACCAACGGCTGTCAAACCTCATAAAGACGGCACGAAATTCTACCGGTAGAGGGACCAAAAAGAAGGTGAGACGGTAGCGACTTTCGTGGCCGGCACTCTCCGACAGATAGGGGAGAATGCGAATCTTCAAACCTGCGACAGGCTTATGATGGACCGAAGTAATCTTTGGGGCTAAGCGATTTCAGCGGCACAAAGAGAAGCTGCTAGAACAAGCCGAGATAACCCTAGTTGAGGCCATCGCGGAAGCCACAAGCCGCCGAAGCCCGAAAAAAGATCGGCCGTTACCTGAGACACATGAAACACGAGCAGGCGAACAAAACCCGGCCACGAGAAGGGAAACAATTCTCCCGTTACACCCCACACGAGACTATGGGGAGACGTCCGAGTCAGACGACGGAGACGACGAGGTCCACCGCCACGGCATGCTCGGCAAGAAGAGCGCGAAAAGGAAATTTGGCGGAATGCGCTGGCTGCGGAGGAAGTCACCGAGGAGCGGATGCAGTTTTATCGATGCCATCTGCAGAAGTTGCAAGAAACGATGGGCACATCGAGGAAAGTCTGCAGAAACAGAAAAAACTTACAGCCCGACGAGACGCCGCCAATTTCCCCCCACGAGCCGCAGCCCGCGAAGCGAGAGGAGAAAGTGGTCCGCGAAACAAAGCCAAAACCACAAACAGAGAGAATACACATCAAAACTGTTTACAATAGGGACGCTAAGACGGGAAAGCGGAAGAAGAAAGTCAACGTAACAGTGGAAAATTGAAGGAAAACCCTGCGAAATGGACGGTGGACTCGGGGATCCTTCCCTGTCTATGGTCTCGCTGGAACACCAATAGCAACTAGTCCCTGGCATCCGGACCGACAGAACAAAAAAGCAGCGAGCTAAACACTTCAAGGGACTACCAGGGAAATCCGAATCCCGGTACGTTTGGCCATGGGCCAATTCAAAGTATCGTATTAAGCAGCACGTCGAGAGATACTGCCGCTGACCATAGTCAACCGAGACAGGCCGAGTCTCCTGGCATCGAATGGTTTGGCGCCTTTTGGGCCATCGGATGACCGGGATAGACCGAGGTGAGCACAACACTGGAGGAAGACCTAATCCGGAATTCCAGGACGTAGTTCAACGGCTTCATTTGGGCAAAGCTACCGGGGAATACCCTATACTCGTTCAGTCTAGACCCCACAAGTGAGTGCCTCTAAAAGACTAATAAGCCCGGCGAGTTCCGTTTGCCCTAAAAGCAAAAATCTGATAGAACAGCTAAATAAATTAGTAGCCCAGGGGTGCTATAGAGCCTGTAGACCATGCCAAAATGGGAACGCCGATAGTCACACCGATTAAGCCCGATGGGTCAATCGAATCTGTGGTGACTACAAGGCACCCTGAACCACGCCACTACAACAGAGCGGCATACCCGGTGCCAGTAGGTCAGCACTTGCTACATTCCCTTGGGGGGAGGAAAATTTTTCCCAAACTCGACCTGGCACAAGCATACCAAAACTCCCAGTAGACCCCGAAACAGCGGAGAGCACAGACTATAGTTAACACACAAAGGGATTCAGATGCAAGAGACTCCATTTGGAGTCAGTTGTAGCACCCAGTGTTTTTCTTTTTCAAAGCTCATGGAACGCTCTAAACGCCATACAAGGAGTCGTTACGTACTCAACGACGTCCTAATCTCGCAAAAAAACGAAAAACACCAACCTTAAACAGACACTTAAAAAGGTACTAAACAAATTCAGGGGAAGCTGGACTGAAAAGTAAAAAAAGAAAAGTGCGTGCCTGGCTAAAAGAGCGTCGAATTTCTGGGCTTTAATAGACGGAGAGGGTATTACACCCCACCGAAAAGAAAACCAAAGCCATAAATAACGCACCAGAGCCAAAGAAAACAAAGCGAGTTACAGGCATTCTTGGGTCTAATAAACTTTTACAACGTATTCCTACCAAATAAGGCCACAATAGCAGAACCGCTACACCGCGTATACTGGACAAAAAAAGCAATTTTGGACTTGGGGGCACAAAAGAAAAAAAGCCTTTCAACAAATAAAAAGATTGCTACCTCGAATACCGTTTTCATCCAATTCAGCGACACCTTACCACTGAGAGTGACCTGCGACGCATCACCGTTTGGAGTCGGAGCCATCCTGAGCCACCAACTTCCAGACGGAAGAGAGGCGCCCGTCGCGTACTACTCAAAAACTCTATCAAAAGCCGAGCGGAACTACAGCCAACTGGACAGAGAGCCCTAGCAATTGGCGCTGGGGTAAAACGTTTTCATTGAATACCTGTACGGGCGGGCTTTTTCAAATTGTCACAGACACAAAACCACTACTTGGAATTTTGGCGGGAACAAAACCCACACCAAACATCCTGTCCCCCAGAATGACTAGGTGGTCTGAGTTAGCAGCCTACTCATACAACCTAATACACCGGCCAGGAAAACAAATTTCCCATGCGGAGCTTTAAGCAGAGCACCGATTGCCAGCAACGGAAGAAGACCCGGCACCAACGATGACCGCCCCTACAAATAGAGACATGCCCCGATCTACCAATCTCGCGAACGATGTCGCCGCCAGAGCCACAGCAAAAGACCCATTGACGCCCGAATACTTAACTGGTAGGTAGAGGCTGGCCGGAAAATCAAAAAACCGAGACTTTTAAACCTTTCCGACCAGACAAACCGAACTATCTATAGAGAAGGGATGTCTACTGTGGGGTGAGCGGGTAGTCATCCCAAACAACAAATTACAAACAAGGGTTCTGAGCATTGTTGCATGAGGGACACCCGGGAGTTGTTAAAATGAAAAGCCTTGCAAGGAGTTATGTCGGTGGCCGGGCATTGATAAGGACATTGGAATATTGGGTCACCTCGTGCAACAAATGCCAGAGAGCCAGACCAGCTTCCCCAAAGGCACCTATAAGGGACTGGGAAATACCAAGGGCCCCTGGTCGCGGATCCATATCGGACTTCGCAGGCCCACTAAGGGACACACGTTTCTGATTGTCGTGGACGCATACTCAAATTGGCTAGAGGAAAAAATCATGCCATTCAACGACAACAGAAATGGTAATAAAAGAGCTAGACAAACTTTTTGCAACCCACGGCCTGCCAGACGTACTAGTGTCCAGATAACGGACCTCAACTAACCAGCCTACCATTCGAACAATACCTAGCCTCCCTAGGTATAAAGACATGCCCTCAACAGCGCCGGCTCATCCGGCGGCAAATGGTAGGGCTGAAAGAATGGTCAGGTTTACCAAGGAGGGCCTAGAAAAGAATGGACAATGGGACATCCAAAGCAAAAATAAACAGGCTACTCACCCGCCAACATATAACACCAAGTACCACAACCAAAACAAAACCCCATCAGAACACTGATGGGGAGAAAACTCAGATGCAGCTAGATCGGCTACACCCAAACTTCACACCAGAAAAACCCCCCTGACTCCTCTACACGACTCAGGAGTTTTAAAATTGGCGACCTGGTATACGCCAAAAATTTTACGGGACACCCATTGGGGTACCGGGACAAATCACAGACCTAACAGGCCCCAAGTCATACCGATTAACGGTAGACGATGGCAGGGAGTGGAAGCGGCACATTGACCAGCTCCGCGTCCCGAAACTTAGAAAGGAGCGATGAAACACAACCAAACAACGACAAAAGAGATTAATTTTCAAACCAAAGAGGGGGGGGAAACACGGAAAAATAAATAAAGAACCGTTTAAAAACAACGCCGATAAACAAACAAATCAAAAAGAGCAAAATGAAGACTCACTGTTTTGAGAAAATTGCATGAAGAATCCACCGAAGGAGGCCACCCAAGCCGGCTCAAACCTGCCCGGAAGACGGGAGGGAGCGGGGAAGCCGCCGGCCCAAGCAACTCAGGCGGCGGCATGATGCAGGCCTCACCCTTCCGACGGTTCCAGAGAGAAGCGCAGAGGAAACAGCAACACCCTCCGAACCGGTCGAAGACACGCGAACAAATGAACCGCGCAGGTCCAGTCGAGCCCAGAAGCCCCGCTACTTTGCGAGACTACGTCACGACGTAAGACTGAACCAAGAGGGAGGGGTGTTCTGTATTGCAAATAACGCGCTTCAAATAATGCATTCCTATTGGCTACTAAGAACGATGAGGATTGGTTCCTTTTGAATCAATCCCTGCAAGCCGCGGGAAGGCGGCAAAATTAAACAACTGTTCATTGGCTGCAAGCCGGCCGGCAAAAGATATAAAAAAGACCGGCGCGGCTTGAGCCAATGTTCCTTGTTCTACATCCTGACTTAAATAAAACTTTCTGTTGGAACCCGGTCTACCTCGCGTTTTTCCGGACAAAACAAAGTGCTCCAAAATCTCCTGGTAGATGGCCGCATTGACCCTGGACTTAATGAAGCACAGTGGACCACACTAGGCAGATGACATGGCTCACCAAATCAACACTAGACTGTGGAAACTTCACACGGACTTCAAGCATCTTGCAGGGTGTGCCTCTCCATTCCTTCCAGAACTCTAGGTCCTTGGTTTCCAAATGAATTGGAAAAGTTGCTCTTCATTAGAAAAGAGGACTTTGTATCACTGATCAGTAAGACCAGTTCTGTTTGCCTTTAGCTTCAGGTAAGACACTTCTGATGTTGTTTGTTGTTCAGGAGCGGCCTTGACAAGAGGAATACGACATTTTGAAGCCCATGTCCAGGATCCGCTGTATGTGGTGTCTCTTGATGCACTGACTCCAGCCTCAGTCCACTCCTTGTGAAAGTCCCCAAAAACTTTTGAAATGGCCTTTTCCTGACAATCCTCTCCC
Organism: Laticauda laticaudata; assembly: GCA_004320025.1. Classification (NCBI taxonomy): domain Eukaryota; kingdom Metazoa; phylum Chordata; class Lepidosauria; order Squamata; family Elapidae; genus Laticauda; species Laticauda laticaudata. The sequence continues at coordinate 13,893 of BHFT01044206.1, forward strand.
AGGCTGCGGTCATCCCTGCTTCTTTGCACCTTTTTCTTCCACACTTTTCTATTCCAACATAACTTTCTATTAATGTGCTTTGATACAGTACTTGGGAATATCCAACTTCTTTTTGCAATTACCTTTTGAGGCTTTCCCTCCTTTTGGAGGGTTCAATGATGGTTTTCTGCATGACTGTCTTCCCATGATTGTTGATTCCTACTGACCAGACTGAGAGACCATTTAAAGGCTCAGGAAGAACCCTTTGCAGGTGTTATGGCTTTATTAGCTGATTAGAGTGGGACACTTTGAGCCTAGAATATTGAACCTTTTCAAATATTCTAATTTTCTGAGTTGTGGATTTGGCGTTTTCATGAGCTATAAGCCATAATCATCTCAATTATGACAAATCATGGTTTGAACTATCCTGCTTTGCATGTAATGAGTATTTCAAATCACCTTTTAAGTTGCATTAGTGAAATAAATGAACTTTTGCATGATATTCTAATTTTTTGAGTTTCACCTGTATATACAAAAGCTTTCTCAGAATTATTTTATGATCTTTTGTAATGGCCAAGGATAGTTGATGAAAAACACCTCTCAAAATAACGAGTGAAATGAGGCTGTCTTTTGGTTCCTTTCCTGTTCAGTTTTTATTTAATCTCTGTGTGTCATATGTTTAGAAATCAAAAATCTTTCCCCACTTTGGGCCATTAGAAAAATCTCCACTTTATTTTATACTGATAATATCATTTTCTTCTTTGTAGTGGGATTAAGAAGAGTATTATAAGTATAAATATAAATATAATAAGTGCACCAATGTGCCTACCATCCCTGTCCTATTGTTTCTTTTTATTTTTTTTTATGTATCCATTTCATGTATTCATAACTATGTTTATACTTTTACCTGTTATCTTATAATTGCTTGACAAATAAATAAATAAATAAATAAATAAATAAGTATTATAATTCTTTATAAAATATTGTCAAGAAAAATGACTTATTACTTACTCTAAAACCAAAATTATAATCTTTTCCCAAAACACCATGGTGGACTATAGGCTATAATAGCAAACAAATGAGAAAATACAGATATATGTAATTCAGGTACATGGAATGCTCAAGCCTTTCAGGCCATGATATGTGCAGAAATCAGTTTTTGCTTTGTTAAAGTTTTTAAATAGGCAGCCAATTTAAACCCTCAACCACTTAGATTTTTCAGGAGAAAACAATTTTTCATTTATTTATTTTTTTTTGCAATATATTGCTTTGTACTTTCCAGAAAGAAAAAATATTTTAAAAATGCAATCTAAATATCTAAATATCCAAGGATAATTTTTGATATTTCCCATTATATTCCAAATGGTGTACTGCAACTTGAGGCTGGAGTTTCCCTCCAGAAGTTTGGACTGGCAAAGTCGACTCATATATTGGCTTCAGCTAATACTGTATCTTGTCCAGAAGGCCTAGCATCCATAATCTGATGACGGAATGGGACAACTCACCATGGCCGACTCGTCATAGCTAACTCATCACCAGACAACTCACCATGGCCAACCCAATGTAGGACAATTCACTGCAGGACAATTTAACAATTCAGTTTAATTATTTAAAATAAATACAAAAATATTTTATTTTTTGTCATTCACATTTCATTTTGTCGCTCCTTTTGTATCCTTTCTTTAATGATTCTATTCTACCATTTCTTTGATATTAGTCTAAATCTTGTGCCACAGTGAGTTGTCCCATGGCAAGTTGGTCATGGCAAGTTGACTCTAGTGAGTTGGATGTGTATAGTGGACTGTGGCAAGTTAGCCACAGTCCTCTATGAATTGTCATAGATCCATCTGGTGTTATCAATGCTGCACCAGGTGGATAATTCCACTGGAATCCAAAAGAAGGGACTGTAGTCTTTATTTTATAGGCTATTTATTGTAGATGCAATAGCCAAAGGAATATGCCTATGGAATATCAGTAAACATAACAACCTTAATACAACCATCCACTGCTGTTTCTTCAGAAATCCAACTAATTTTTTTTACTGCATCTTCTGTGTGAATTTTTTCTTTGACCTGGTTAAAAGTCTTGCCCTCTGGTATTACTTATGATTAATTTGCTGATATCCTGTGTGACAAACACCGACATCCATCCTTTTTAGATCTGCTAAGTCAGTGGCAGATATGTTATTTATTGCATTGTTCTTTTTACAGGGTCTTCCAATATTTACTCATCCCAATCATAATACAAAAAACTTGTTTCTAGAACTATCAATATTAGGAAATAAATCATATCTCCAGTGTTATCAAGGTGGACCTTATTCTAAGATTTAATTTTGCCATGGTTATCTATATTCCAACCTTGTTTTTTTTCATTCTAATTTGTGCTTGCTATTAATTATTTTTCTTTCCCCATCTTGGATGTTTGATTGAATTAAATAAAATGAATCTGCTGTGGTTTAATGCTAGTAATATAAATCCATTTATTTAGTAAATTTATAAAGCAGGCCATCTCACATGCATGATTCTTAGTGCATTATGCCTATAGTTAGTTCTGTTGATTACATTGAGGTTTCTTAGCTTTGGTTTGTTCTTTTGTGCTCTTCTTATTAGTAGTTAATAGGATAGCCATGTCACCCTTTTTATTAATAATTTTAGAAACAAATACAATTCTTAAAGTATTATACATTGCATGGGAAGCCCCTACAATACTGATATTATTCTATTTTTTATACCTTAAATTCTAATTCCTGTAATTTGATGTAACCCACTTATGGTATCAGTGTGTAAATAATGGGTATCAATGAGTATTATTCAGATTAACTGCTTTACATAATCTTGTTATTTTCCATTATAATGCTTATAACAACATATGTAGCATATTTAACACAATTATGAACAGTTGGTTACTCTTTGGCCTTAAATGGAGCATAATTCCAAGAAAATATTTCTCTGCTTTGGACAGATTTCAATCAAATCTGACTATAGGGCATTTATTATATTTATGGGAACGGATAACTATTTGTTTACCCTCCAACCCACATCCACATGTAATTTATTTTAAAACTCAGAGTGTTGTCTTGGGTTGATTGATAATATCATAATGAAAGAAAGCAGATTTTTCTCATGTGTAAACTTACTTTTGTCAGATCATTTCAAATTCAGAATTGTATTTCTTTTGCATAAAAATCATACCATAAAAACATGTGCTCCAAATACTTGGAGGAGTCTTGATCCCCTTAAAATATTATATTCTGCTTATTTTGAAAAAATAAAGGAAAGTGAGTCTGTCCCTTAAAATGACAGTAAAACTTGTATCATTGTCCACATTGCTGCAGCTTGTTGTAGTTTAGGAAATGTGAGTCTTTTCAGATACTCCTTACAATCACAATGAAGCCCAGAATTTTGGTCATTAATGCAATCATTTATTGAGATACCCAAATGACCACCTCACTCAATGACCACAATCTGAGGTCTCCTCACTAAAGTCATTAAGTGTCCAGGTGGGTTGTTAAGTGCCCATGCAGAAGTGACTCAGGGAGTGAGGAGGCCCTGGAAAACCTGGATCCATCAGAGCACAGAAACTTGCCATGGGCTAGGAGGCACCTGCTGATTAGGCCCACTGGCATATGGATTTTCTTCCCACCCCATAATACTGGGGTCCACTTACCTTTCTTTTGCCTCACTCCATCCTGTCTGCAGGCCATATTCTCATAATGGTTCAGAAAATTTGGAAAAGGGGCTTTCTAAACTATCATAAGAATGATGACATTTGCTAGTATTTTCTCCTCTAGAATGGAAAACTCTAGAGTGGCCAGCATTTTGAAAGGCTTTGAACCTCAGAACTTCAGGATCTTCAGACTCTAAGCCTTTAGCATTTTCTCCTCCAAAATCCAACTCTTTTGCTAGCATCCTTCTCCTCTCCAGAGGAAGAAATGGTAAAGGGTCTGAGTCTCAGCATTCTGAAATTCTGAGGCTCTGCATTTGCTCTCCCCTGAGAGAAGGAGCAAAAAGGGTGGGAATTCTGGAGGAGAAAATGCTAAAGGCTCTGAGCCAGTCTTTTAAAAGATTTTACTAAGAGAAGGCTATTCTCTTCCTGAACTATTCCATTGGTTGTATTGTTTTGCCCCCCTCACCCCCCCACCCAAAAAAACAGGGGCTGGCCAAGCTGGTTTCGTGTCTCAGATGGGATTACAACTCATGGTCACATATTTCCTCTACATAAGAATGGACTGTTGGGAGCCAGTGTAGCTGATGCAGTGGTTTAATGTGGGCATACCAAGGTGTACCCAAAAGTGCCAGCGTCACCTCATACTGGACCAGCTCCAATTTTTGAATGATCTTTAAGGTCTGACCCATGTAGAGTTGATCACAATAATCCATTTGGGAGTAAACAGCATGAATGACTGTGATCAATGCCTGGTTCAGGAAAGAGTACAATTAGCATACAAGATGAATCTTTCTTGAAAATGAAGCATAGTACATACCTAGAACATAAAATGAAGCCAGTTTGGTCTACTGATTGAGATACCAGGTCAGAAACCAGGAAACTGTACATTTAAGTCCTACATTTAAGTCCTTCAGCAGGTTCTGACCGGTTCTGGAGAACTGGTAGCAGAAATTTTGAGTAGGTCAGAGAACCGGCAAATACCACCTCTGACTTGAGATTTTACAGTATCCTTCCCCTGCCATGCCCACCAAACCATGCCCACAGAACCAGTAGTAAAAAAATTTGAATCCCACTACTGGTCCTACCTTAAGTATGAAAACTGGCTGAACCATCTTGCTTGGAACTGCCTATAATTTTTGATGCTACAATAATAATTCTTAGGTCCTTGATTAGGACATGAATTATTAAGTTTTCACCAATCTTCCAGACTATGATGCCACTTGTTCCTTGAACAAGAACTGCAAATCCAGGAGGGTCCACCAAATTGTTTATCAATTTTATCTTTATGTTCCTTGGCCCAGTCTAATCTTCATTTAGAAAGCATCTGTATAGAAATAATATTTACTTATGTTTGGGATGTAAGTCACCTAATAATTGGGTTGGAAAATATACAAACCAGGATAGACATTTTAAAACTGTCTCTTTAAGGGAATGCTAACATTGTAATTGGGTGTGGTTCCTCAAACGGCCATAAGATGGAGCCAAAAATCTGGATTGTTTAGTTCCTGTTCTGGTGTTTTCTGGAGAGTGTTGCTGTTCCTGTATTGACTGTTATTCTTGGATTTGATGTAAGTCTGTTACTGAACTATTTTTGATACTGGACTTTGTTATTTGGATTTTCCCTGGACTGAAAACTGACTGCTTTAACCGTGAATGACTTGGACTGTGTTGAACTTTGCTTAACCGTTTTATTGGAAGTAAAAACCTACATTTTACTATACAGTGTCGCTTTGTGCTGTGTGTTATTCTTCACTACTCTCACTACGTCTTCCTGTATGCGCTCATTCTCCTAATGGGGAATTACCTCAACAACTTATATTGAATATATATATTCAAGTTAATACTCCAATAAATCATTGATTTCATATTAGTAACAAATATGTTAGAAATATAAATCATATAAATTATAGACAATTATTTATATTTTATATCCTGGGTTATCAGACTTTCCCCTAATACTTTTAGAATTGCTAGCTAGAAAAGAATGCCACATGTACTGAATTAAACAAGTTTTACACATATTATAAACAGGATTTATATATATAATTACTATTCTTTTTCAAATGGATTTGGGAAATAGTAAAGATAAGATACACATTTTGGAATGTTTATCAATATTTAGTCACATTTTGAGAATTTATTTTTCAAATTGTCCAATTTCCTGTTCAATGAAAACTTGAGAAAAAGAAAAGTTCCATAATATAGTGCTTCTCCCAAAAGAAGGCCAGGTCTTCTTTTCTTTTGATTCCCAAAAGAACAGCTAGGCCTTCTTTTTGGAGGGTTCTAATTATTGACTCATCTTGAGGCGGTGGCACCAACCTCTGTCCAACAAGACCCTGCTGCTGGCCCACTTCTTCTGAGGCCACTTTCCACCACTTGCATACTTCACCCTGGCCTCTGTTTCACCTTCATATGCCTGCCAGAAGACATTTTCAGCTGATAACAGAGCTCATTGCCCTGGCTTCCATTTTGCCTTCAGATTGTTGTCACCTTGTGGAATGGCACCAACAGCCCTACCCAGCAGGAGACCACTGCTGGTCCACTTCTTCTGCAGCCACTTTCCACCACTCGCTCTCATCACCTTGGCCTCTGCTTTGCCTTCATATGCCTGCCAGAAGGCATTTTCAGCTGATAACAGAGCTCCACCTGCAAATGCCTTCTAGCAGGCATCTAAAGGCAAAGCAGAGGCCAAGGTGATGAGAGCGAGTGGTGGAAAGTGGCTGCAGAAGAAGTGGACCAGCAGTGGTCCCCTGCTGGGTAGGGCTGTTGGTGCCATTCCGCAAGGTGACAACAATCTGAAGGCAAAATGGAAGCCAGGGCAATGAGTGCGAGTGGTGACAAGTGGTTGCAGAAGAAGATGAGGCAGGTGTCAGGGTGTGTGAGGCCTGGTAAGTAGGGCAGCTCCACCACCCATTCCCACTCTAGCTTATTTTTTATCTGTGTGCCTCACCTCACCCCCTGCACCCTGAGATTGGCTGCATCTTAATTAGGGCTAATTTTGTGAGTGGGGCTTAATTTGATCACATGTGCTCAAAAATGTGAGAGGGCTTCTTTTCAAGGTGGTTCGTCTTTTTTAGAAAAACACAGTAGCTATAGCATTTAGACTTATATACTGCTTCACAGTCCTTTACAGCCCACTCTAAAAGTTTACAGAGTCAGCATATTGTCCCCAACAATCTGGGTTCTCATTTTACTAGCCTTGGAAGTATGGAAGGCTGAGTCAACCTTGAGTTGGTGAGATTCAATCTGCCAAATTGCAAGTAGCTGGCAATCAGCAGAAGTAGCCTGCACATTATAACCACTGAACCACCACAGATCATGATAACAAGCAAGAATATTTTTGACTATTTTTTGCGGGGTAGAAGTATGGCTTATAAATGAATTAATTTAAAAATTTTACAGATATGGCAATTATTTAAGATGTAGTCCACTCAATGCACACAAAATTCAAGGAGAATTTTGAATTTCTTTTGAAAAGTTTTTAAAAATTCAAAAGAAAAAAGCAATATTTTTTAATCTTTTCATTTTTTTTGTCTTGCTTTGGTTTGCACATTTTCTTTAAAATGTTCAATGAACAATAATAATTAGACTGAAAAAGTAATAGCTAATGTCTAATGTGGTTGGCTTTTCCTTTGTTCCAGAATCCAACAGCAACTTTTTACCCTGCATGGTATCAGTCAAATCTCTTTACAGCAACCACAAGCCAAGAAATTTTGTATAGACAAGTCAGTTAACAGGAACTTTACTTTCTCCTAGACAGACCTGCTAAGATGATTAGTTAGCAAATGTGTTCTTAGATCAAAGCATCAAACTTGACAACAATAAAATTGGGAAAGCAGATGCAATCCTTCTTCACTGGAAAAGGCCAAAAATGGCTTTTTAAAGGAATTCACTGCATGAGGATCCTGAAAAAACAGAGAGCAGCATATATTTCATATGAATAAATCTTTACTTATTTATTGAAATATTTATATTTATTTACTTAAATATTTCTTTACTATTTTGGAGAGCATATGAAATTTTTACAGGTAATCCTCAATTTAGGGCCAATTAGTTAATTAACAGTTTAAAATTACAATAAACTTTAAAAATGCTACTTATACCCACATTTGAAGTTATAACTGTTCCACTCCCACTTCCCCTGTGGTGATGTGATTGCATTTTTAACATTTGGCAACTGGTTCATATTTATAACTGGTTACAGTATTCTGCAGTCACATAATCATGATTTGCAATTTTTTTGCAATTTTCCAATGGAAAATGAAAAAAGACCTATGAGATATGCTGGACTTTTTTTAAAATGGACATTTCACTTTACAATTGTGGTGACTTGTAAAAGTGGTCATACTCATGAAGTTAAAATTTCATTTTTTTTCTGTCTCAAACACAAAGTCTAGAAGCAGTTTTCAAATAGAAAGAAAACTAGATATGTCTATGTCTAGGGAGATATATATCTATGAAGACAACCAGGTCATGGTTGTCCCAAAGTGTGTTTTCAAGAGGCAACTGGACTTTCTGGTTTTTCTTTGAAGACATTTCACTTCTCATCCAAAAAGAATTCTTCAGATGAAAAGATATATTCTTTTCTCCATAAATATATCTTCTGGGGGATCAAAAACCAATGTAGCTGGTATAAAATTGCTAAAATATAATGCAACTCCATAACAGAGATAATATTTAGCAGGTTCTGACCAGTTCTGGAGAACTGGTAGTGGGAATTTTGAGTAGTTCGGAGAAGCAGCAAATACCACCTCTGACTGGAGATTTTACAGTATCCTTCCCCTGCCATGCCCACCAAGCCACACCCACAGAACCGGTAGTAAAAAAAATTGAATCCAACCACTGGGCCATAAATATTTATATTATATTTTAAACAAAGTCCTATACACTACAGTAGCTTAATTTGGATGTCGTTCACACAAACTAAGAGTAATTTTGTTTCATCTCGATAATGCCAATGTATTGAACTGAGGTTGGTAAATATTTTTCCTGGCTGCTGCTATCATCTGTCACTCCAAAGGCAGAACTTTTATTCAGAATCATGTTCATTTACTCTCCAGTGTCATGTAGAGTGGAACTGCAGCCAGCATTAGTCAAATCAGGAGAGTTCTACCATCCAATGTTTTGCCTGTAATAAGATTCAACTTGTCTTCATCCATTCCAAAGCCACCCTCTAGTCTAGGACCAAAACAGGAGTGTTTCCAAGGATTCCAAGGATTAATACAAAAATTTCAGGGATTAAGTGCACGGGAAACAAAATGGAAAAATTGTTTAATCTCAGAAACCAATTATTATGTACTGTAAATGGATATCTCTCACACCATTTCTGTCTGAAAATTTATCTACAAATCAAAGTCAAAGCCCCCATACCATTATGTTCCAAAACAAACCTACCAAGATGTACTACAGTCAGTGGGGAAAAAAACCTTAAGTTTGCTCACTTTATTAATCAAATACACAGTGATCAAACATGAAGTCTAAGAAATATGTAAATCAAAATGTAATTATTGTCTAAGGAACTCTTTATTTCATTTATTTATTAAACATTCCATTACATTACAATGAGTATTTTTTTAATAAAGTTTTATTTGGGTTTTCACACATACAAAATACAAGTAAAACATCTTTTTTGAAAATAGCATGATTACAAAGATAATTGTGGAGCATTGGTTCTTGTAATCTGATCCAAACATCCTTGGCATGTAGAAATATGGTGTAAATAATTGAACCACCAATTCCTTCATATAATTCATGCATACTTTTGAGATTTCCAGGGGAGATCAGCAAAGCTAGCATGTCTTTGAATGACCGGAGATTGAAATCTTATTGTGAACTAAAGGAGTAGAAGGAGTAAAGCCTCTCCAGACAAAGAAGATAGGAGATTGCCCCACTTGCTCTTGGCATAGATGCTCCTCAGGAACAGATTGTAGGATAGTAGTTCTCCTTGAGTTTGAGCACTGAGAGAAAAAGGAAGCCTTTTTTCTTGTTTAGCTCTCAAACATGGCAAAGCCTTTTAAATGAAACCAAGTTCAGTAAACCTCATTTCTAAATCATTTTTTTGAAATTACCTATTTAACTTATTTCGTTATTTTAATTTAAGTTTCCCCAGTTACTCTTTATTTGTTGGCTCTTCTTAAAATGAGTTCCAATACAGAGCAATACTAACCTAGTCTTTAGAAGCTGAACATGGCATTCTTGGTGCTGTCTGAGGCTGGTTGTTTCCTTGCAGAATGTTTTTTATTATTTCAGCAAGATAAAGACTGATTAATAGCGGTAATGTCTGCATTACCTGCATAATGTCTGCAAAGAAACAACCAAGCTCAAGACAGCCACCAAAGAACTTGACACATTAAAGAATGTTTAGGCTGCGGCTTATCTTGTTTGAGGCTTCTTTGCGACAGACTTGAAATCCATGATTGTGCACAGTTTTTGAATCGTGCTCGCCTGCTGGAGTGCCCCCAAGCCGGCTTGGTTTCGAGGCTAAAAGCCACCCCATAGAAGGTGGTGAAAGGGGGAGTCACATCTCCCCTCCCAGCTGGCCATTACTCCCTTCCCAAAGGTTGGTTGCCAGCAAGTTGGTCAGAAAAATGGCCACCTCAAAGAAGAACTCGACCAGAAAAGAAATGTGCAGGAGGGAAAGATAAGAAGATAAAAGTTTTGGCTGCATCGGGTCGAAACTGAAAAAAGCAAACATATAAGGTATCCTGGAAATTTGAATTATAAAGGAAAACATGCTCCCAAAGAAGACTTTGAAGCCAGCAAAGAGAGACGGAAGGAAATGGATTTGGGTTTTTTTATTTTTCTTCCCTATACAATAAGAGATTTTAAGCAAGAAATTTGGGCAAAAATTCCACTTGAACATTTAACAGGCATTTAAGCTGAAAATAAAATGTCAAAGGGATAATAAAGATTCTGGATTACCTCAAAACCTTTTAAAAGAAGTGAAAAACAAAAGGGTGCGGATCTGGAAAAATGCAGGAGATCACCTGGAATTGAAAAGACTTTAACAGTTGAAACCTTTAAACAAAGGGTTCCTAAAAAGATACAATTTTAACTGCAAACTTTTAACAAGATAATAGAACCCCATGAAGAGAAAAGTGGAAAAAAAGAGCCAAGAAGAACAGGCTTTGGATTAATCTGGATTACTTGGTGAATTTTTGGATTTTTGCGCTATTGGGATCTTGAAGGGCTAAAATTAATCGGGTGGATGTTTAAAAGTTTTTTTAAAATGGTATTCACTCTTGGGAAGAATTGAGAATGGAACTTAAAAAAACAGAAAGAAGATGCACAAAGAAAGGAAGAGAGGTTCTTTTGACATTCGTATTTGCAATTTTTTAGAAAATGGAGATCCCTGAACTATGAGAAACAACAAGAAATGCCTGTTGAACAAGCAGGGGCGGGACAAAGAAGAAGCCATCTTCAATGGACCAAAGTATTTCTATGTGGGGAAAGGAAAAGGAAGGGTGGGGAAGAGATTGAAAAAATTAAGATTTTAAATAAACAAACCCCAAAAAAGAAATAGTTTTGAAAAAGTAATTACAACATTTAGGAAGAAACAGAAGGAGGAGGATTACAGAAAGAGAGGAATCAGAATTAGAGAGAGGGGGGTCAAAAAGGGAAGGGAGAAGAAGAGGGGAAAGATGGAAAGCAAGAGAAATTATTAAAGCACAGAAACAGGACATAGAGAAACAAGGAAAACATACAAGAATTAAGGGTTATAAGGCCTATTAAGAATAACACAGGAGATAATGGGTGAAAATTTCCATTTAAAAGGGGGGATTCTGCAAGGGTACATAAGATAGTATTGTTATATTAGAAATAGAAAATGAATTTTGAAAATATGAAAACAAAGTGTTTGATTAAAAATTGATAGATAAAAATACTCATTGTAATGTGGGACTTCCAGTTTGAGCTTTCTTTCAGCCGGACACACGAAACTTCATTCTCTGCGAGGCTGATCCGTGCTCACTGCGGAGCGCCCCAAGCTGGGCTGGTTTCCAGGGCTAAGCCACCCCACAGATGTGTGGTGAAGAGGGGTGAGACTTGCCTCAGAGTTGAGGAGAGCTGCATCTCTCCTCCCCAGCTGGCCATACCTTCCGAAGGCAGTTGTTAGCAGTGGTCAGAAATGGCCACCACAAAGAACTCAACTGGAAAAAAAGTATGCAAGGAGAAGAGAGAAGAGGAAAGTTTTGGTTGGCTGGGCTCAAACAGCAAAAGCAACAAAAAAGGTACCCTTGGAATTGAAACTATTAAAAAACAACAAAACATTGTCCCGTAAGAAAGATTTTTAATGCTTCCGAAGGACGAGAGAAAAGGAAAAGATTTGGGTTTTTTTTTTTTCTCCTTTCCGATTACTGGAACAGCTAAAGACTTTAAGCAAGAAATTGGAAAAGATCCACTTGACATTAATTGCATTTAATGCTGAAAAAATAAAAAGTCAATAAGGATAATAAGATTTTTCTGCGATAATCAAAAGTTTTGAAAAACAGTTGAAAGGAGAGGAAAAAGGAATAAATGGAAGGATCTTAGGAATTTAAAAAGAATTTATAGTAAAAATCTCAACAAGACTTCCAAAAAGATACATTCTAACAAGAAATATTGCAATAAAACCCCAGAAGAGAAAGTGGAAAAAGAAATAGAAGATTATAACTCAGGACTACTGATTACTTGATGATTTTCTGGATTGTTAGTTATTGTTTTGAATGACTAAAATGAGTAAGTCGGGGTTGTTTGAAAACTTTTTAAAAATGGCTCCACTTGTAGAAAAACTGAAAATGGAACTTAAAAAGTATCAAAGAGATGCATAAGAAGGGAAAGGTTCTTTTGCTTAATATTTTCAGTTTTTAGAAATGGAGATTTGGAATTATGAGAAACAAACAGAAATTCTGTCAGAACAATAAGATTGTGACAAAAGAAGAAGCCATCTTTTAATGAACAAGTAATCCTTAGGTTGGGGGAAAAAAAGGAAGGGGGAAAGAGAATGGAAAATTTAAGATTGGGAAAAAAACTCCCCCCCCAAAAAAAAAAATTAGAGTGAAAAAATAAGTATTAAATCAGAATTGCAACAGAAGAGGGAAATGCAGAAGAGAGAATTAGAAGGTTAGAGAGAAAGGGGGTAAAAAGGCGGAGGGAGAAGATGAGAGGAAGAAAGAAAGGAAAGAAGTTATTAAAAGTAGTGAAACAAAATATGGCAGAAACAGGGCCTATTTAGAGATAATGTCTACACTGTTAAAATTTAATGAAAAAGGGATTTTGCAAAGATATATAAGATAGTATTGTTATATTAGAAACAGAAAATAATTTCAGAAAATATGAAACAATGTATGGATTAAAATGTCTTCATTAAAATTAGCTATTGTAATTCAGTAGAATACTTGTCAATAAATAAATGCTAACAAAAGGTATATTTAATGATTTATAAAACATACTGTGAGGAGAAATAAGGCGAAAAATTAAATTATGGAGATTCATATGTGTTTTTTTTAAGGAGGTATGAATACTTTAAAATTGAATAGAAAGTGTTAAAGATGTTAAGCAAATTTTAATGATTATTAATGATAGAACTGAACTGGAATGGAATGAGGGTTTATAGTTACATATATTACAATCTTTTCTTTTTTTTTTTTTAAAGAATTATAGTGTGGTATTATAAGAATGTACCAAGCAGAATTTCGAGTGGAAGTTAATGATTATGTATTATATTGAAGGTTCATTACCTTAAGGTAGGGTACATATTGAAGTTAAATAAGATGAATGATGTAATTAAAATTACTTTCAAGTTAGTAACTTACAGTTTGAGAAAATCTGTTAGATGAGAAAATTAAATTATGAAAATTTTGGAAACAGAACAGGAACAAAAGTTAAATATAATGATGAATTGAGATGAGATAATCAAAATAAAATTGGAGGAAATAAGGGGAAAAACTATATAGAAAATGTAGATAGTGAATAAGATATGGAAAGACACAAAAAGGAAAGCATTTGGAAATTGAGTTTTGGTGTCTGTATAAAGAAGTTCAAACCCGGGAC
>BHFT01044207.1:0-21540 GCA_004320025.1 Laticauda laticaudata
CATAATTTTTACCCTAGCCAATTGGAGTATGCGTCCACGACAATCAGAAACGTGTGTCCCTTGGTAGGCGCGCCGAATCGATATGGATCTGCGACCAGGGGCCCCTTGGAACTTCCAGTCCCTTATAGGTGCTTTTGGAGGAGATGGTCTGGCTCTCTGGCATTTGTTGCACGAGGTGACCCAATATTCAATGTCCTTATCAATGCCCGGCCACCAGACATAGCTCCTCGCAAGGCTTTTCATTTTAACAATTCCCGGGTGTCCTCATGCAGCATGCTCAGTACCTTGTTTTGCAATTTGTTTGGAATAACTACCCGCTCACCCCACAGTAGGCATCCCTTCTCTATAGAAGTTCGGTTTGTCTGGTCCGGAAAGGTTTAAAAGTCTCGGGTTTTTGATTTTCCGGGCCAGCCTCTACCTACCCAGTTAAGTATGCGGGCAGTCAGTGGGTCTTTTGCCGTGGGGTCTGGCGAACATCATTCGCGGAGATGGGTAGATCGGGGCAGGTCTCTATCTGTAGGGCAGTCATCGTTGGTGCCAGGTCTTCTTCCGTTGCTGGCAATGGTGCTCTGCTCAAAGCGTCCGCATGGGAATTTGTTTCCCGGCGGTGTATTAGGGTGATGAGTAGCTGCTCGGAACTCCGACCACCTAGTCATTCTTGGGACAGGATTGTTTGGTGGTGGCTTGTTTCCCGCAAAATTCCAAGTAGCGGTTGTGGTCTGTGACAATTTGAAAAACCCGCCCGTACAGGTATTCATGAAAACGCGTTTACCCCAGCGACAATTGCTAAGGCCTTTCTGTTCCAGTTGGCTGTAGTTCCGCTCGGCTTTTGACAGAGTTTTTGAGTAGTACACGATGGGCGCCTCTCTTCCGTCCGGAGTTGGTGTGGCTCAGGCATGGCTCCGACTACCAAACGGTGAAGTGTCACAGGTCACTCTCAATGGTAAGCATGTCGCTAAATTGGATGAGAACGGTGTTTGAAGTTAGCAATCTTTTTATTTGTTGAAAGGCTTTTTTTTCTTTGTGCCCCCAAGTCCAAATTGCTTTTTTGTCCAGTAACCGATGTAGCGGTTCTTGCTATTGTAGCCTTTATTAGGTAGGAAAACATTATAAAATTTATTAGACCCAAAATGCTTGTAACTCGTTTTTGTTCTTTGGTTCTGGTGCGTTATTTATTGCTTTAGTTTTCTTTTCGGTGGGGTGTATACCCTCTCCGTCTATTAGATAGCCCAGAAATTCGACGCTCTTTTTAGCCAGGCAGCAACTTTTCTTTTTTTACTCTTAGTCCAGCTTCCCTGAATTTTGTTAGTACATTTTTAAGTGTCTGTTTAAGTTGGTTTTTCGTTTTTTGCTGAGATTAGGACGTCGTCGAAAGTACGGTATGACTCCCTGTATGCCGTTTAGGAGGCGTTCCACGAGGCTTTGAAAAACGCCTGGTGCCACAACTGACTCCAAATTGGAGTCTCTTACATCTGAATGCCCCTTTGTGTGTAACTATAGTCTGTGCCTCTGCTGTTTCGGGGTCTAACTGGAGTTGTTGGATATTGCTTGTGCCAGGTCGAGTTTGGCAAAAAATTTTCCTCCCCCCAGGGAATGTTAGCAAAATGCTGGACTACTGGCACCGGGTATGCGCTCTGTTGTAGTGCGTGGTTCAGGGTCGCCTTGTAGTCACCACAGATTCGGATTGACCCATCAGGCTTAATAGGTGTGAACTATCGGTGTTTCCCATTTGGCATGGTCCACAGGCTCTAGCACCCCTGAGCTACTAGTTTATTTAGCTGTTCCTCAATCTTTGCTTTTAAAGCAAACGGAACTCGCCTGGCTTTTAGTCTTTTAGGGCTACCTGTGGGTCTAGACTGAAAGAAATAGGGTTTCCCCTCGGTACTTGCCAAGTGAGCCGTCGAACACGTCTTGGAATTCCCGGATTAGGTCTTCCTCCCAGTCGTTGTGCTCACTCGGTCTATCCCGGTTCATCCCGATGCCCAAAGGCGCAAACCATTCGATGCCCAGGAAGGCTCAGCCTATCTCGGTCGACTATGGTCAACGGAAGTACCTCGTCATGCTGTTTGTACGAGACTTTGAATTGGCCCATGCCAACTACCGGGATTCGTTTCCCTTGGTAGTCTTGAGTGTTAGCCGCTGCTTTTTTAGTTCTGTCGGTCGGATATCAGGAACTAGTTGTTTTATGGTGTTCCACGAGACCATGGACAGGAAAGATCCCAAGTCCACTTTCCATTTCGCAGGGCTTTTCCTTCAATTCTTACTGTTACGTTAACTTTCTTTCCGCTTTCCGTCTTAGCGCTCCCTATTTTAACAGTTTGATGTTGTATTCTCTCTGTTTGCGGTTTGCTTGTTTCGCGGCCACTTTCTCTCCGCTCGCCTGGGCTCGGTTCGTGTGGGGGAATTTGTGCGTCTCGTCGGGCTGTGTTTTTTTCTGTTCCTGCAGACTTTCTCGATATGCCCTCGTTTCTTGCAACTTCTGCAGATGGCATCGAGGAAACCTGCATTCCGCTCTCGGGTGACTTCCTCCACAGCCAGCGCATTCCCGCCAAAATTTCTTTCCGCGCTCTTCTTGCCGGCATACGTGCGGTGGACCTCGTCGTCTCCGTCGTCTGACTCGGACGTTCCGCCATAGTCTTCGTGGTGGTGGTAACGGGAGATTTTTTCCTTCTTGCGGGCCGGGTTTTGTTCATCACTGCTTGTGTTCATCTGTCTCATGGTAACGGCGATTTTTTCGCGGCTTCAGCAGCTTTGGCTTCCGCGATGGCCTCAACTAAGGTTATTTTAGGCTTGTTCAGTAGCTTACTTTGCGCTGTTGAGTCACTTAGTCCCAATATCACTCGGTCTCTCATACCTCATCGAGGTTTAAGATTGCACTCTCCCCTATCTGTCGGAGAGCGGCTATGAAATCAGCTACCGTCTCACCTTCTTTCTGGTCTCTCCGGTAGAAATTCATGCCGTCTTATGAGGTTTGACACCGTTGGTGCGTAGTGCGTTTTCAGTAGTTTCTGGAGTTCGGACCATGTTAACCTGTTTAACGTCTCGGGGCTTCGCCAGGGCTTTGCCATTTTGAAAATGGTCGGTCCGCAGTGCGTTAGAAAAACGGCTCTTTTGCGTTGTTCTGAGATGTCCTCCATCTCATTGCTCTCCAGGTACATCTGGAAACCGGTCTGCATACGAATCCCAGTCTTCCTCGTTGGATAAAAGGTGCGGGCCGGTGCGTTGTTCCCAGGCATTCTGTTTGTCGTCTGGAATTTTCTCTCACCGCTGTGCTCGGTCTCGCGTTCAGGACGATCCCACCTTCGTCGCCAGTGTTTTGTCCCGGAAAAACACGAGGTAGACCGGGTTCCAACAGCAAAGTCTTTATTTCTTAGCCAGAGTGTGGAAAAAGAACATTGGCTCAAGCCGCGCGGTCTTTTATACATTTTTCCTGGCAGGCTTGTAGCCAATGACAATTGTTTGATTTTGCGCTCTTTCCCGTGGCCTGCAGGGATTGTTCCTTTTGAACCAATTCCCTTTTCGTTCTAAGTACCCAATCAGATGTATTTATTTTGAAACAGTTATTTGCATACAGAACAGTATTACATACATACTAATTATTCAGCACTTTCCTGCTATTGTGGAGGAAGGCAGGGAGTGGACAGATAAAGAAAGACAACTGCCAAATTCTGACAAAAAAAATAAGCACCTCAGTCCCAGAAAACTCTGATGATGCAAGCAAACCTTGTCCCTTTGACTGTACCACACATAATCAATACCCTTTTATCCCATTTTCAGAAAAAGAGATAGGGGCTACAGAACCAAAAATGGCAGCTCAAGATTAGTTTTGTGCAAAAATATACATGGCTCTAGGAATTTCTATATTGGTTTCTATATTTCTTTCCACTGGCAAGAAATAACAAAACACACTTTCCATATTTTTTTTTTAAAGTTTATTCCTCCCTCCCCCCCAAAAAAGGGCATGAAAATTTTAGGCAAAGCTGCAATCAAACCCTGTTATTTATTTTTAACCAAGCATTACATTTTTTGGTAACTGATTGTTAGTCTACATGCTTTCCATGCACACAGTCCTCAGCATAGCCACAGAGAATGTGACCTGAATGCCAGGAAACTCTGTTCAAGTCTCACCTCAGCCATGAATTCATGAGGTGGCCATTCTCCCAATTTCAGTGCAGAGGATACTGGTGTGCCTTAGGCTTTAAAGTTTAGCCATTTTCCAAGCTTCCCATCTCTAGGAACAATTCCAAATTAAGCCAGGATGAGTTATGGGAATGGGCCATTTGGATGGGTTATAGAATTGGGTACATCTGGAGAGCACCAAGTTGGAGAAAGTTGTTTTGCTACAATGCAAACATTTGCTACAACTCACATTCCAGGCACGTGGTCTGTCAATGAACCATAAAAATGAGCTGTTCTATTCCCAGAGAACCCTTTCTAGTCATTGTTTGAATGTTCTACTTGATGGTTCTTAAGCTCCTAGAGAAAGGAGAGATGAACAGAGACTAACAAATGCTGCACACCTTTGTTTTCAACTGCTTAACTAGAAAAATGAATGTAGCTTCTAAAATAATCATTGGGGAAAGATTAAATACAGGTACAATAGAATTGCCACAGAGCTTTTACACCTTACTGCATGGGTCATAATCCAGTTGATGCATTTATATACTGGCTTTACCCACTGCTCTCAAACAAGCCAAGTCTTGAAACAATGTAAGATTTTTTAAAAACTTCTCCCCCAGCTCATCTCAAATTATTATGAGTATAATCTCTTCCAGAAACCAAGCTTTGCATTCTACAACCATTCTGGCTACAGTACAATACATACCTGAGATATTAACTGTTTTCAATTCAGGATGCATGTCATAGAAATGTAGAACACATTATTGCCTAACCATCCTACCCAATCAGAATATTCCATATTTAGCCCCCTGTGTAGTTAAGTAAAGAGAACTGTTAGCCAATCAGTTCTCTGTTGCTGTCCAGTAACTTGGTAACTCACAGGTTCATGTCCCACCTCTCTCTCCCTCCCCCCTCTTTCACACACATACTCATACACACACACACTAGTATTCCCTTGAGTATATGTGCATTTGAACTTCTTAATCCAAGCATGCAGATCGTTGTTCCTGATTCCAGGAAACAGAAGCAAGACAAGCACTCCCATCAGTCTTGTGAAATCTACAGGCAACTCTGTAAGCCAAGTTCCTGTGGTTGATTGTTAAGGCCCAGTGACTTTCTTACAGATACAGCAAGATTTCCTTTGAATAACAAGATCCCTCATCCCCTCTCTCAGCATTCCTGCTTTCTTGCTATCTCTTGCGTTCTGCTTCCAATACTTTTTTTAAAATCCTGTCTAACAATAGACCAGTGTCAAAAAAATTAATTTACAAGGGAAGTTCCACCCGTGTTATGCACCTTAGAACACTACCTCTGCCCCAGGCACATGATGAGCTATAAACATTTCAACTGATGTAGCTGAAGGACCAAATTCCTCTTTCGGAAACCCAGGGGAACTGGTGGGCTTGTTGACGCCAGTGGCTTGTCAGCTTTACTTTTGAATGTGCTACTGCATTAAGCTAGCTTCTTAAGGTTGTTGTCTCATGCAGTTTTCTTTTCTGGCATCTAATATTAAAATAGTAATGACTGTGGCAGAAAGATAATAAGCTTCAGTCAGATTAGAAGGGGCAGGTTCTTATCTCAGACCGCTGAAGACACACGTCTTTCACCTGCTTCTTTAATATCCCTCATCTTTCATTCCTGCTGCCTAACCCTCACCCACTGACTTAGAACAAAAGGGTTATTATTGTTCTGGGTCTTTTCAGGCAGCATCCAGGAAGACCTCCTTCTTCCCTGCTCTTCCCCCCTCTCCCCCCACCCTGCCACCTCCAGCCCTATTCTCTGAATGAGCAGCAATTTGAAATAAGCATTTTCTGCCCCTGCTGCAGCTGAGCTAAGTTTGACAAGGCAGCAAACTTTAGGAACAGCAAAGAGGAGCTTGCAGAAAGTGAATGAAAGAAGAGTTACCAAAGTTGGGCAGGGGAAAACCAAAGAGGAAGAAGAAGCCATCGTAATCATGATATTAATGAAGTTAAAAAAAAGCAAAGAATTTGGTTTAAGAGAAAAACATATGTAGTTGTTGAATGGATATATATGAGACTCATGCAGATCTTGTGTGCTGTAACATCAATTCAAGGAAGATGAAACTATCTGCAATAAAGATGACATGAATTGTTTATTAAGAATTATTATGAGCAGAACAATGCCGCTTTTCATATTTTATTTATTTATTTTGATTTGTCAATCGCTTACAAGATAATAGATATAAGTACATACATAGTTATGAAGACATGAAATGGGTACATATAAGAAAAATAAAAGAAACAATAGGACAGGGATGGTAGGCACATTTGTGCGTTTACGCACGCCCCTACAGGCCTCTTAGGAAAGGCGTGAGGTCAATAGTAGAAAATCTAAGGTTAAAGTTTTTGGGATTTGGGGAAGAAACCACAGAGTCAGGTAGAGTATTCCAGACATTAACCACTCTTGCTGAAGTCGTATTTCCTGCAATCAAGTTTGGTGCGGTTAACCTTGAGTTTGTATCTATTGTGTGCTCTTGTGTGTTATGTTGAAGCTGAAGTATTCATTGACAGGTAAGTCATTGCAATGTGTGATTTTATATACTATACTTAGATTGGACCGAAGGTGGCGTAGTTCTAAGTTTTCTAGGTCTAGAATTTCAAGTCTGTTGAGCATAGGTATTCTGGAAACGGTAGAGGAGTGGGGAACTCTTCTGGTGAAATATTCTGACTTTCTCAAACTGTATTAATATCAGATACATAATGCGGTTCCAGGGACTGATTAGCTTATTCGAATATGGTCATAGCAATTGTTTATGTATGCTCTAGTAGTAGATGTGATATTACCCAGAGAAAAAAATGACCTAAGATTAGGTTAACAACTATTAATGCCTTTTGGCTATATGTTACAGTAGGGCGTCTAGCACTTAGTTCATTAGAGTAGTTTCCAAGAGCTCCTTTACCGGAAGCTTGGATCATCAACAAGGACCTTGACTATTTAGCTTGTAATTTTATTTTTGATTTTTTTTTTTTTGCCCATAATACAAAGACAAGTAGCAATTTATTGTTGAGATTTAAGTTGCCATTGTGTTTAACCATTCTGATAATAGTCGAAGGTCTTTTTGAGGGCTAACCAGTATGTGTCAGTGGTACTGAACAGCTTTTCTCATCAGGAGAGAACGCAGTTGCTCTTATATGATCACAGAGGTAATTTATTAGAGTATGAAGAGAGTTGGTCCTAGAACACTGCCCTGGGGGACACCACTGTTGACAGGTACAGAATTTGATAGGACACTTTATTTTTACTTTCAAACATATATTTTCCACCAAAAACATCAGTTCTTAAGCATTTACTACTGTACAAGCAATCATTCTCTGTAAGTTCAAGAACAAGATGCTGAGTGTCCTTTGTGAGTTCTAAATGCCCAGTATAAAAGTAATTTCTTTTCAGTGTACAGTTATTAAAGAAAATTCTACTGGCATCTTTGGCTCATTTATTTAGGCCTTCATCCTTTCCCTATAACCTACAGAGAGTCAGGTACAATATGGATGAAGCAAAGAAGCAGCGAAACAGTAAAATAACACCAAATAACAAAATGATAAAGGAAAGGTTCAGAATGGATTACACAGAGTAATATAGTTTTTCCTAGTAGGAGGATTATTTTCCCTTTCCTACATGCTGTGGATTGACACATGGGTGAGGAGAATTTAGGATGCTTCCTGCTCCCATGCAATCATTTCTTTTTCTCACAATCACAGCAATCCATAAAATTCTCTGAATTACAATAATGGGCCAACTAGTAAAAACATTAGTGCTTGTACATCAGGCCCTAACTTTGCCACCACTGTATCTAGGTGTTATAAAGTGGGATCTGCAACTAGTGAAGGATGTATTATAAGTTCCAAAACAGACAAATCTAATATCAACAGCTAACTTTGTTTTTGCTATGGTGGTGCTGCACCAAGAAACAACTTGTGTGAACTGGGCCCTTTCTAGGGGTGGGATTCAAATATTTTTACTACCGGTTCTGTGGGCGTGGCTTGATGGGCATGGCAGGGGAAGGATACTGTAAAATCTCCAGTCAGAGATGGTATTTGCTGGTTCTTCGAACTACTCAAAATTTCTGTTATCGGTTCTCCAGAACTGGTCAGAACCTGCTGAATAGCACTTCTGGCCCTTTCTTGTTACAATCCAGAAAAGATTGTAGAATTTCCAGCCTATCAGAACCTTCTGCTAAAGAGCTTCTTAAGCTGGATTGTAATGGCTTCTTTGGATTTTATTACATAGAAATCCTTGTAACCTGCTTGGAAGTATGAAAAAGAAATGGGAAGTATAGAATGGTTTAAATAAATAACAGTGTTCCTTGTTTCATCTCATAGTTATTGCAGAATCTCCATAAGATACCGGTATGTGTACAAGCCAAATAAAAAAACTGATAACTCAAATCGCAATCCCATTTTTCCAATGTTATTTCCATGTTATACTTGCTGTCCAATATTCAGCTGTTTGTGGTTATTAAGATGTTTAGCCTTCATCTTATTTGAGCAAAGTTTTTTTTTTTTTGTTTAATTTTGTTCCACTGGGGTTTTCTTTTTTTTTTTTTTTTTTTGCATTTTTGAAAAACTCAGCATTCCCCCAAAGACCTTCATTTCTCTCTCTCTTTCTTTTTTGCCATTACTTGTACTTGTTATTAAAAGGAATCATGTTTGTGGAACCCTGTAGGAAACTAACCAAAGGCTACAATAGCAACAAATATGAATTATTAAGTGTAGAACACAAAAAGCCCCTGTTTAAATCCTGGTTATCTCTAGCACCCTGAGTGCGTACAGGTAGTGCTAGCTTTACGACCACAATTGAGCCCAAAATGTCTGTTGCAAATGTCTGATCAAAAATTTGTTAAGTGAATTTTGCCTCATTTTACAACCTTCCTTGCCACAGTTGTTAAGTGAATCATTGCAGGTGTGAAGTTAATAACATGGTTGTTAAGTGAACATGGCTTCCCATTGTCTTTGCTTGTCAGGAGATCGCAACTGGGGATTGTGTGACCCAGGGACACTGCAACTGTCATAAATATGAACCAGTTGTCAAGTGGTCTAGATTTTGATCATGTTACCAGGGGGATGCTGCAATGGATTTTCAGTGCTGTTGTAACCTCGAATGGTCATTAAACAAATTGTTGTAAGTTGAGGGCTACCTACTTGTGGTACATTGGTGGGATGTGCACATATACTTTCAACTCTAAACTAGTTTAAGAAAATCCGACATGACTGAGAGGCCCTGGCAATAAATAGCTTGCAAGCTATTGCATATGAACTGCAGGCTGCTACATCTTTCCATTGACTGGACAGTTCCTCTATTTCTGCCACCTCCCATCTTTCTCTTCTAGGAAAACAGTTGCTGTTAACTTCCCTTCTATCTGGCAGGCCTTCCTGGACAAATATACTTTTATATGGATTCCTGGCAGTGGTGGGATTCAATTTTTTTTACTACTGATTCTGTGGGCGTGGCTTGTGGGCGTGGTGTGGCTTGGTAGGCATAGCATGGGAAGGATACTGCAAAATCCAATTCCCTCCCACCCCACAAACCACTCTGTCCTCCTGTGCAGGGCAGCCAAAGAAGACCCAGGGACATAGGAGGCAGAGAATAGATGGGGGCAGGGCTAGTCAGAGGTGGCATTTGCCAGTTCTCTGAACTACTCAAAATTTCTGGTTCTCCAGAACTAGTCAGAACCTGCTGAATATCATCTCTGATTCCTGGATATATCATTCATATAAATAGGTACATATGCAAAGTTAAATTAAATGTATGTATAAAAAATTAAATCCTCAAAATGTAGAAGTGGGTTTTGTGCACAGCGAGCATCTTCTGATGTCAAAAGGCAAATAGTTCTAAAAATTAGTGGCCGGAAATCAGTGGGCAGGTCTGCTGATAGAGCCTTAGCTGGCCAATAGGAGCAGAGTAAATCCCCATTGCTAACCTTGTTTCATATGTTCAGACAAATTGAAGGCATGCTTATCGCAGAAGAAGCTAAGGAACGCTACTTGGAGTGTTCTTAGAGAAAGGAAAGGATGCAACTGGTTTTTAAAAGGATGGTTTGATTTTTGCAATGGAGTTTATGAATATATGAACTGTGGGGGCGCAATGATTAGCATGCAGTACTGCAGGCTACTTCTGCTGACTACCGGCTGCCTGCAATTCGGCAGTTCGAATCTTACCAGGCTCAAGGTTGATTCAGCCTTCCATCCTTCCAAAGTGGGTAAAATGAGGACCCAAAATTGTTGGGGGAAGAATGCTGACTCTGTAAACTACTTAGAGAGGGCTGTAAAGCACTTGAAGCATTATACAAGTCTAAGTGCTATTGCTATATACATGAATAGGCTTAATTAGGAAGCAAAAGCTAAAATATGTCTCTGAAAGTATGAACTTCTGACATCTAGGTAGGGGGCATAAGGAAGTAGGAACCTATCAGTTAATGGTGGTTGCAGATTATGTTCCAGTGAATGTTGATAATGGAAAAATCAGAGATGGGTTTTGATAAAGAAAATGATACAGCATTCTGCATAAATGTATTCAATAGGGAAAAAGAAGTTCTGTTACTTGACATGAATGAATGGGTGGAAACTGGCAAGAGAGTACAGAAAAAGTGATTGGGTAATTCAGATAGCCAAACAAGTGAAAATGGTGATTGCCAAAAAGATCTGTTTGTCATGAATACTTGGTTTCATGACAAAAGAATGAATATAAATCTAAAGCAGAATTGATTTGATGAAAAATTTTAAAACTCATGAAGGATACCAAGTTGATGGCATGTTGTGAATAGATAAAGAAAGGCAGAGAAGATGCAAGGTAGCTTTGATGGAAAGAAAAAATGGCTTTGGCAAAGGGAAACAAGCAACTTCCATTACAATGACAGCAATTATTTGGGATGAAACTGAAGTGAAGGAATATTGGACAAATCCTTTTTGAGATTTGTGTATGCAAACGATTGTGATATACTGAAGTGTTAAATTGAACTTAGTATTATCAATGCTACTGTCCAAGAAAGCAGTGAATGAAAAGGAAGTAACAAATGCTGTGAGAATGTCAATTCTCACCTAAGACCATAAGTGTAGATGGTGTAACTGAAGAAAACTTAGGATAGAGTGCATATATGCATATATATGTTATCATCATGAAAGACTAGGAAGATTTACTGTCTGAAACTTCAGAGGTCTATCTAGCAGTGCAAGAAGCATCTATAATAAGCAACAATGATGTCAAACTGGCAAATATATGTGCCATTATTTCATCACATATGTGTTATATAATATCATCATGATGTCTGATGCATGTACATATATCATTTGCATCATATCATCATATTGAATTAAATGGTCAGTATTGAATTAGATAGACTGAATGACTATGGCTCAGTGAAAGGCATCTTACAACCAAGATGCAAAGTTCCCTTTCCCTTTCTGTTTTTTTTAAAATGGGATTTCATGAATCATGGTTCCAGATGCAGTACAAAGAAACAGAAAATAGCAAACGAGGGAGAAAACAAAATGTTCCTCATTTTCCCTTCCAATTCAAAGAGACTGATATATGGATGGTTCAATTCTGTATTTTGCAGAAAACAATCCACTCGAGACATTTAGAATGGGATGCATTAAAAAGTCTTTATTAAAGAAACCTCATTGCAAGAATGGTGTTCAGGAGCCTTCAGATTGCCTCTATGCAACAAACATGTGGACAATAGAATCAGAAGATACAAAGATCATTACAGTTTCTATTGCACTGAGACATACTGCATTTCTCTTTAACTTAACAGTGATTATTTTTAAAATTGCAGCTAGACATGTAAATCCACAAATGCAAATTGTATGCAGATGAATACCTCTTGATCTCTTTGGGGATGGTGCATTTCTTTATGTCATGATGTATAATTGCCTGCATTAGAGTGGCCCCAGGGTACTATTGCCTCTTGTTGCTTGTGACATAATTCATGGTAAGAAATGTTCTCTCACCCCCAAAAAGGCTCATACCATTTTGTTTATCTAAATGCACAATTTATATCCCACACTTTTGATTTAAATGTATAGTTAAGAGAATAGAAAATAAAAAAGCAAGCCCCCACAAACAAGCCCAGGCAGATCAGCTGATCTTTTGGGAGTGGGGAGGAAAGAGAAAGGAAGGGGAGGGAAATAACAGTGATGGCTTTCTCTTTCTTGTGGGTGGAGTGTTTCCTTCTCATTCCCAACTTGCCTGGCATTTCTCACCTTCTCCTTCTGTCTCTGTAGCTTCTCTGAAACTAATTTTTATCTATAGTAAATCATAGTTTCTTTTAGCAAAGTTTCTCCATATCACCAAGCAGGCAAATGTTCCTTTAGTCTCGTTCTGCATCCACAATGGCCACAAAGTTCATACAACAGCTGCCTTGCTCAAATGTTAATTGAGTGTAAGAAAAACCTTGTAAAAATGGTGTATTCCAGCATATGTGAAGAACACATGTGTGTCTGCTTTGTCAGGAAATCTTATCCAGTTGCTGGCTCCTTGTCTGAGTTCACATAGGAAAAGAGACACAGATGTTTTGGGGCTTAATGGTGTCATGAATTGTGCATGTGTGGAGTTTCCCCCTAAGATACTGTAATGTATTTACGGGGGAAAATACATTTTTAAAAATTCTTCAATTTCTTCAGGTCATACACATGTGTTTCATAACTTTTAGTATTTATTTAGAATCCATTAGTCAAATAATGTATCACTTAAATCAGGCAATTCTCCCTTCACATCCCAAATTACAGTCTCACTACCTCTGGAAGTACCAGTTTGGGACAACTGAGAAACATCTGGGCTTTATAGATCAAGGACCTTGTTTTAAATAAAAATTTACTATGAATTTCCATTTCATGCATTATCCATTAAGAGTGGTATTTAGCATTACAAGGGAGGAGAGCTATTTACTGGGCCATATCTCATTGTGTAGGACACTTTGGACCATTGGTTTAGTTATTCTCTAAAAACACTGGCCTGCCAGAGATTCCTGTCTAATGCTTATTAATCCACTTGCAAATCCCATGCTGAACAAGTTTAATAAAGCAGAAAACAGATGCCATCAATCATGTGAACCCATCACACATCTGTGGTAAATTCAAAAAGATTAAGCTTTTCTTGGGGGGGGGGCAACTCAAGGTCTCTCCCTGTAAAGTTTTAGAGAATACCCAAAATATCAACATATATTCTCTATATTCTTCCGCTTTTATTGTCAATCCTCATTTTATTTGCAACTCTCCCCTTCCTCTGATATTCAGATTGGACCGTGTGTGTGTGTGTGTGTGTGTGTGTGTCCCATTATGCTTCTGAATTTGCCTAAATTGCCAGTCTGAACATTGATACATACTCTGAATTGCTGATGTTTCAAAATAGGAAAGACCAAACAGAATCTACTCAAAGTCTCACAAATAAATAAGTAAAGCATACATGCACACCCCTTATGCTTTTCCTGTTGCACAACATGAACCACATTGCTCAATGTTACACAAACACAAAACATTAATAAGAACAAAACCTGAGCAAATCAAGGAGACATAGTGCCCCTCTCAGTAACCTTTTGGCTAAACCTAAAATAATGGTACCATCTCTTCCGTTTCCCAGTAAAGTTGTTATGCACAAGATAATTTGTGCTAGAAGTATTTCTGAATAGTACATGGAAAGAACAGGGTCATACTGGATTAGTCTTGGGAAGTATTGTATTCTTGTCCCAGCACTGGGACAAGAATTGTGTTGCTGAGACAAAGGACAACATGGCCCTTTCTCTCCATTTCATCTTTCAATGTGCATGGCCTTTTCTATCTCAGTGCTGCCCTAGCTTTTGAGAGGCTATACTACAAAGAAAGTAGAGGGTGGGGCAAAGACAAAAGCAGCCCATGTCTTTGATTTGTCTTTGCATATAACTAAAACAAGTAGAGTTTAGACTCTCGCCCTGGAGTTATTAATTTTCCACATCAGTCACATTATATATTATTTGATAATAAGTTTATGAGGTTCCTGGGACTACACACAAGCCTTTCAGGGTCCAAATGTGATGTTTCTCCACCATATATGTAAGTCAGTTTGATTGCCAGTGAACAGAACAGTATTGTTCATTGCTCAGGAGGCAGCAGGTGAGTTGGGGACAATGACCCAGCCCATTTGTCATATGCAGCCTTAATGTTAAATGGGTTCAACAATAAAAGAGTAAAAGAAACCATAAGCAGTTTTCTAATTCAGTGATCTTATTAAAAGTTTACTTCATATTAGTGTGTCGGTGTGCATGCAGATATGAATGCATATCTATGGCCAGAGATGCAATTCCCTGAATCTGCAAATTTCAAAATGTATTTCTGTGACTTTCATTTCATCCGCTTTTCCTGCCTCACTCTCAGATTGCCCTTCCTTCTCCCCAAATGTTCAGATTTCATCTACAAAACCAATAAATGCTATAATTAAGCCCCCAAAGTATTGTTGTTGCCAATGCCCCCATGCGTATTTATGTGCAAAGAGGAGCACGAGAGCCAAAACAGATCCATGGCCACGCAAGCTGCTTTCAGCAGGAGCCGTTCCATCCAGTCAAGCGCTGGTGGTGGGGCTCTTGCCAGGGCACACATGTGGAATAGATTATCCACCATGGCTTGCAGCAGCTTTTCTCCCTGCCGCTCACCTCTCTGCCCGTGTGACAGAGGAGATGGCAAAAGGTTTTCACAGCTGGAATAAATTGAGGGGTAGGGGAAAGGGAGGGGAGTTGAAAGAGACAAAAAAAAAAACAACAACAACACACTGAGCTCAAGATGGAAGAAAGATGGTATTAGCAAAGGTAATGGAGAANGGGGGGGGGGGGGGGGAGCCCGGACTTTATTTGCAGTCTGTTTGTTTGGTGTTGCCCACACAGGGAGAATATTGTGGAGTGGCTCACCTCCAAAATTCTTCCCTGCAGGCTCCTTGAATCCAAGAGATGGAGAAAGAAGCAAAATAAGAGGATAGTAAATGTAGAAGATGAAAAGGAAGAGGAAGCACAGAGAATTCCATGGTTTTATAGAGAATGCAAAGAGAGCAAGACAGTAAAAGAAAAATGGAGGGAGGTTTATTTCCACCATACTGAATTTGGCCATATAGTCTTAGAGCAGGGGTGTCAAATTGGCAGGCCATGGGCCAGATGCGTCACACGCAGGCCACGCCCATCCCAGCTCCGTGAATGGGGAAAATGTCATGAAACATCATGTGATAGCAATGTGATGTGGCAGGTTTGACACCCGTATCTTAGAGGGAAGATCTCCAGGTAAAACCTGAAAAGATACCTGCATATTCCTTGGCCCAGTTTTAAAAGTAATCTGGGAATGGGTCCCCGAAATCTCACATAAGACATATATAGTTATGTTTGCATTATAATAAGAGGCAAAGGTAAACATGTCAAACATTGTTGAACCATGATGGCAAAAATTGAAGCAGAAAATTGAGATTCTAACTGCTCACAAAAATGGCCATGTCTGTTCCAGACAAAATGAGTTACCAGCCACAGACTGAGAGTCTTTATGAGGTCATGTAGTTCAACAGATGGTAGCTAAAAAGTGTTATGTACTATGCTTATGTTTTGCCCAGATCAAGGCAAACATCTAACAGCCGGCAACATTGTCCTGCTTAAAGGATCTTCTGACTTCTGCCTCTTTCTGTGTCAGGCAATGCTGTCTGGAAACTCTGGGAGTTGTAGTCCTAAAGCATCTGGAGGGCATCAAGTTGAGGAAAGCTAGTCCTATGGCATAATAAAAACATGTTGATCTTTTGTGGTTGCATTCAATCATGTCACCCAAAGACAACAGCAGCATATTTAGTTCAGATTTCAGGCCAGGCACATTTTTGCTGCATGACCAGCAGAAATAAGGAAATTACTAAGTGAGCCACTTTGTGGAGTAAGCAGAATAAATTACCATAAATAAATAAAGACCTTTTTTTGGTCAAAATCATTTGCTAGGAGTTTCAGTGCAGACAATGCAGATAATATGTCTTGTACAGGTGTCTTAAAGTCGCAAAGGAACTGTGGGCAAAACTCATACTCTATGTCTGCATTCATTTTTCTCCAGCATAATTGGCTAGTTGTAAATCTGAACTGCATTTTTATCTTCTTCCTACATAACCTTTTATAAACTAGTGACTTGCCTTTACATTAATATAAATATGCAAATAGGCAGCTGCAGATTGGTTGACAAGTATACTAAAACTAAACTTGACACACTTTCTCTTGAATAACTTCACTGAAATTACATGGAAAACAATACCTAAAGAAGCCATCCATTTCTCTGCTAATTCCTTCTATTGCCCCACTGGGGGAAGATCTCTACCCTCCCCCTCCATCTGGTCCCCACTCCATCATAAGCTTTAAATTGTTGGTCATTAGTCACTGGGCTATTTACTCAACTTTCTCATCTGAACCTGTCATGCTTCAAACTCGCCTGGGGCTGAACCTCCCACCAGGCCCCAGAACATCTGTTTTAGGAAATCGTTCAACAGTGTTGACCTATAATGCCATTTTGATAGGCTAGGCCCAACTTAGCCAGAGTACTCTGGGATCCAACACAAATCACCAGACAGAAAGATGTAATTCATAGGCAAAAGATTGTATTGTTTTCTCTCTCCTCCCATCTATAGCTCACCATCCCACCAGAATTTGTGAAACGCTAGAATTCAAATAATAGCACATCTTAATAATATTATCCCTTGTCATGGGTATAAAAATCTCCTCTTGCATTGCAACATTTGAAAGTCTATTAAGTATTAAGGACCCAAGAGGTCCAGGAGGAAAAGAGACCTTTTTGTTGTTTGTTTGTTTTTAATTTTTATATCTATATATCTATATCTACATACGGGGGGAGGGAGGGAGGGAGGGAGAGGGAGAGGGAGAGATATTGAATTTATTAGCTAGTCACCATCAGCAAATGATGAGGGCTTCAGGAACTGGTTTTTTTTATTGAAAGGTATCACAAGACACAGGAAAATACTTTAGGGATATGATTGCAGGTGTATTTGGATAAGGATGGACAACATGTAAAGACAAGTAATCAAGAATCAAGAGGCTTGAGGAAAGCTTATACAGTTTGTACTTAAGAAACCACAGGCACCACTCAGAATATCTAAATATGAATAGGGGTCAATAGCCCATACACATAACTCAACAGATTTTGTCTGAATGGAGAAGAAACTCGTGTTTCTTTCTATTGTGGATAGTGGGATATCTTTTTCAGAGAACAGCATAGGCTCACTTTAAAGCAGGGGTGTCCAACTTGGGGCGTCACAGCAGGGTGTCATGTGACATATCGGGACTTTTCCCCCCTTCACTAAACTGGGCGGGGACAAGGCCAGTGCATGACACATCTGGCCCGTGGGCCACGAGTTTGACAGCACTGCTTTAAAGTTACAAAACTATAAAGGAATAACAGTAAGAAAAACACCCATCAATGCACCCTGACTGCACAGCAATCAGAGGAAACACAGAGATTGGCTATTACAGTCTTTTTACCCTCTGAAGTGACATGTAGTATATATTATCAATTGGATTATGTTTATTTCCCAATTTATATATAATTTATATTTGTACTGTATTGGTGTGGATGTCTATCTGTTTCTGTTTAACTCTCTCTCTCACACACACACACACACACACACATACACACACACACACACATACAGATTTATTGCATAGTGCTTGATAGGAAATGCAGAGCTCCCTGCTTCATGATTTAAATCAGCAGGCTGAATTTAGTCCAAATCATTTGGAAAATCTGGAATTAAGCCCAAGACTGTGTATAATTAGAAGAATACTAAACAATATTGCAGCATTTATTCAGTCATCTTAGGGAACTTTTGTGCAGCTTTATAAAAGAGATCAAAATTACTATCCCAGTTGTAGCCTGTGAAGATGTATGCAGATAAAAAGTGCCATGCATCACTCAAGGGTGCATCCTAAGGACACATCTACAAATTATTTTATTTCCATTTGCCAATTCTTTAAAAAAAGTTTCAATTATCTTTATTGTCACTGATCCTGAAACACTAAGAATATATGGAATACCATGAACTTTTACAATAAATGACTGAAAAAACATGTACTGAAGCACCTGACTCCTCTACTCCACACAAACTAGAAATAAAAGAGCTATTTTAACACACACATGCACACGCATTTATGTACTTGTTGTTTCCCCACTTTCCTCCAAAAAACACCTGTGCAATCAATATGGGATAACTTTCTGGTTGTAGAAATGGCATTCCTCTGTTGCACTAAAAAGCTGTTACAAACTGTGATCATAAAACCATACCATGCTTGCTTTTTTTTTTTCCCCCAATCCTGCAGTTTCCTAATATCCCTTCATATTGTTGGTTATGGCTGGATTGCAGACAAAAAAAAAGGAGAAACACTGTGTTTAGAAAAGCAACATTTCCCAAAAACAATAGGTTGGAAACCCAAGGGAGTAGTGGTGGAGAAAAAGAATAGTTGTTCAGGGTCTAGAGTGTAGAACTGAAGCAAGTGTTCCACCAAAGAAGAGAGAATGAGAGCATCCTCAAGCTCATTATTAGACCAATAGCAACTGCAAACAGAAGTATCAGGATTTTTCTATTTGTCTGGGCCAGAAATAAATCAGTTTAATTACTAAATACCAATGACCCCATGGAATTGCAAAGGCATAGAACATTTTTGGGAATGATGCAAAGCTTCTGTGTAGAAAGGCCATGAGCCCACTGAAGATATCTTGAGTGAGATGACATTGTCACAATTTTGACAACCATTGTACAACTCTGTTGTTTTCATTGATCATTTATTAGCATTATGAACTGAATCTTGGCCTTGATCTATACAATTAAAATAAGGCACTAGAATGGACAGAACAGCTTTAGATGAATATTGAAAAAATAAAACTTAAAACCCCACAACAGTCTGTAGGATTTGCCTGGGGAGAGCCAAATGCCTCCCTCACAGTATGGTAAAATGACAGTTTTCTTGTTAAATTTCTTAGTCATTCCACATGATATAAACAAACAGCAGAA
The DNA here is from genome assembly GCA_004320025.1 of Laticauda laticaudata. NCBI lineage: Eukaryota > Metazoa > Chordata > Lepidosauria > Squamata > Elapidae > Laticauda > Laticauda laticaudata. Next base: position 19,129 of record BHFT01044207.1, read on the forward strand.
GGACATTACAGTACTGCTGAATGACAATGGAGTAGACCTCTTGAGCAACCACATTTGTCTTTATTCTTACTAAACTGGAATTGTTAGCAAGATTTAGATGGCTGATAATATACTCCTTTGCTTGGGAATAACCAATGATTCAACTCCTTTTTCTCCATAGGCATCACAATATAACTCCATTGCCTTCCACTGATATAACCTTCCTGTGTTAGTGGGAGGTAGATTAAATTCCAGTGAAACTGCTGTCAATTTACACCTGAGATAATATTTCATGGAAAGTTTATGCAGAGGAATAGTACCAGACGGATTCTAAGATTTGGGTTGCTTGCTCCAAATTTATTGTTAGGAACCCCCTTAAAGACAGAGAATGACACTTTCCAGATCTCCATGACCAGATTATCTTCTTCACCTCTCTCTCTCCCTCTCTCTCTCTCCCTCTCTCTCTCTCTCTCATGTTTATTTAACTGTTTTTCTTACTTTGCTGTGGTAGGGCTCTCCTGCCATTAAACCCTGCCATCCGCATTCTGACTGTGTAATTTAAAGCTATAGTTAAATTATGACTTCTCTGAACCTGTTGTGGCACTGACGCATAACCCTAATTAAATGATCACATCCATTCTGAAGCCAGTCTTTTCTCCCCTCAAACGTTAATTACAACATAAGAGGCTTTAATGGCTCGCCTCACCTCCAGCTCCTCGAAAGAAAGGTCATGCGATTAATTTTTGTCATTAATCTTCTCCCAATGTGGACACTGTGCTGTCACTGAAGCCTATTAAACCTCCTATGTTGCCCCCCCTTTCTTCTCCTTATTCTCANGCTGTCACTGAAGCCTATTAAACCTCCTATGTTGCCCCCCCCTTTCTTCTCCTTATTCTCACAACCACCCCCCCATGCACACATACCAATTCCCATGTGACTGGCATGAATGAAAATATTTAAGATTATTCCAGCTCCAGCACATTCCTGGACAATGCCTTTTTTGAGGTTTAGATTGATAAGCAAGATCTTCTGCAAAGGTATGATGTGTCCCATCATAGAGTGAGATTGAGAACTTTGGGTTGCCTCTATGCATATTATAATACTATGCATTACAGTCAGATGGGCAGAAGATGGTGAAACAGACTGGATATTCAGGGTATCAAAAGGCTCGTGGACACAGAATATGGCTTCTACTGTTGGGAACATTGGAAGACATCTAAATAAAGCAGAGGGCTGCCATATTGAAAGTTGTTAAATAACCAAAATAACAAAGACAATAGGGATTCAGCAATTTCCCAATTGCTAAGATAGTTTCTTGTGGCAAGTTCTCAAAGCATGCACTCTTTTTCAACCACCCTCTCCCCAAATCGGACAGTGATTTAATCCTTTGTCTCTTGGAATGGGTTTAATTTCAACCTCCCTAGGCTGCCTTTCCCATCTGCACTGCACAGCCGTTGTTTCTTAAGAGATGGAAAATGAAAGAGGGGGAGATCAAAATGCCCAGAACACACGTTTAGCTCATTTGCAGTATTGTTTTAGCTGAAACTAAGGCCTGAATGATCCCCCTTTATGCAAGATGAGGTAATCAAGAAGCAAGTCATTCTGTTGTGGGTCTGGCAGGAGAAATGATGCTGTTTGAATTTGCTATTACCAGCAAAAATTCAGGGGATCAGTTATGGAGCTAAAACCATAAAGTGTGGTTCTGGATTCTTGTATGCTCTAATTTCTAGCTTTATGACTTTTTCTAGAGGATATATCTATTTCAAGGTGCCCTCTTACCCCATGTTACTATAACTTCCTTATGCCCTTTTTATTAGGTCCAAAGGAGATGTCAGAAAATCAACAAACATAGTAGGTTGCTTTTTAAAAAAAATAGATTTTGAAAAATAGTTTTATACATATAAGTGACATGATCAGTATATACTCAAATGCAGAGAGATCAGAAGGCACTTTAGAAATTGAACCTGTTCCAATCCTGCCCTGATTAAGAATGATGCTAAAACTCTGTGTAGAAGTGTGCTTACAACAAGGCTTATCTTGTTTTTATAAATAGTGAGACAGACCTTTCAATACTGTTGCAATTTACAGCATGATAATCATATTATTATCATGTCGTATTAGCTTCATTCTCTTTATGATTTTATTTTTTCATAGAACTGTGAAAGAACTACAGTTATTTATTCATTATATTATATGCATTGCCTAATCAGCATAAACTGCTAGCATTTACTATGATAAAAACTTAAATGTATAATAAGAGAAACATAAAAACTCATAGCAATATAACAGTAAAAACAATTAGCCAACGATAACAAAGCAAGACAACACCAATACAAGTGCTCTCTGGAACAGTTTATGTTCCGTCCGGAAAAACGCGAGGTAGACCGGGTTCCAACAGTAAAAGTCTTTATTTGCAACAGTAAAGATAAACGG
>BHFT01044210.1:0-17186 GCA_004320025.1 Laticauda laticaudata
ATATAAGCCGACCCCCAAATTTGGGGGGGAAAAAAAAGCGTTCTAAAGTCGGCTTATATGCGAGTATATACGGTATGTCAATATGATTACAAGCCAATCTTGCACCTCTTTGAGGAAAATGGGCAGTACAGAAATGTGAAAAATAAATAAATGAACCTTTAGATTGTGCCGCTGTTGCCTTTCTGTCAATTCTCTTTCTTAAGTGCAGATAATCTTCGACATAAAATTGAGCCCAAAATTTATGTTGTTAAATGAGACATTTGTTAAGTGACATTTGCCCCATTTTGCAGCCTTTTTTGCCACAGTTGTTAAGTGAATCATTGCAGTTTAGTTAGTAAAATGTTTCTTAAGTGAATCTGGCTTCCCCATTGACTTTGCTGGTCAGAAGGTCGCAAAAGTTGATCACATGACCCTGGGACACTGCAACCATCATAAATATGAGCTAATTGCCAAGCATCTGAATTTTGATCACGTGGCCATGGGGATGCTGCAGAGGTCAAGTGTGAAAAATGGTCATAAGTCATTTTTTCCAGTGCCATTGTAACTTTGAACAGTCACTAAACTGTTGTAAGTTGAGGACTACCTGTATATCTGCACTGGATATAATTGTGGTTAATTTTGTCCAGGTAGTCCAAATAATTATGATTTGAAACCAAAGTTTAAAGTTGTTTAAAAAAAATATCAGTGCATAAGTCCCCGTCCCCCCCCCCCGATAGATAACAAGTGAATGGTTGACTTTTTTTAAGGTTAATACAGTATTTTGTTCTGAATTAAAATACATACTTCTCCTTGTTTATGTTTCTTGTCTACACTTTTTGTGCCCAGAAGTGACAGCTACTTACCGCACACCACTCTACGGCCAGCCTTCATGGTGGGGAGAAGATGATGCCAACAATAAACTGGATTCAACAGGTGACAGAAGGCCAGAAGAACAATATTCAGGTCAGTATAGCTTAGCTCCCATTTAGCAGCCAAGTCATGTCTTTCATAAATAAGCTATGAGTTCCAGCTTTAGGATTCAACTTTTCCATACTTGGTCAGTTTATCTATCTTGCCCTTATTTATTAAGATACTCCTGTCTTCCATTAGGATCTACAGGTGCATTTATTAAGAAGGAAGGATTGCAGAGAAGCTCATCTCTTCAACGTAACATGAGAATGTGGGCCCATGGAGTGCCCTGACTTCTGCTTATATGAGTGATATGTCAGTTCATACTGCTTTTCTTAACCCTCAATAAAGCAATTATATGTGGTTCCTACCAGCAAAACACTGCTTTTTACGTGCTGCAAAAACAAAACAAAAACCCTTGACTTTTGAGCAGAAAAGGGAGATGGTGGGGGAGAAGTAAGATTATAGAAATGAAAGGTATTCCACAAGGAAGACAGAGTATTAAAAGAGCAAGATTAGACACAAAGGCAGCCACTGCTACATGGTAAATCTTAGCAGTTCTAACTGGTACTGTTCTGGCTAGATGAATTATGGTACATTTTGCTTTTTAAAGAGAGTTTGAAAACTTCCCAAGGAGCAGAAAATGGCTGTCAAAGTAGTAAGAGATAGTGAGCAGTCAGATCATATGATATACATAACTCATCAGTTGCAACTCTTGCCAGTGTATTTCCAATCCCAATTCAAAACATTAGTGTTTATCCCAAAGGTGCTTTTTAAGGAGGAAACTGGACTTTTCTTTGTTTTTCCTTGAAGATATTTTGCTTCTCATCCAAGAAGCTTCTTCAGTCTGAAGAAACTTCTTGAGTGAGAAGCAAAACATCTTCAAGGAAAACAAAGAAAAGTCCAGTTGCCTCATGAAAAAGCATCTTTGGGACAACTATGACTTGGATGACTGAGAATCCCCATAAACATTAGTGTTTACATTCTAACCTTTAAATGTTTAGGGATCAAGATATATTGCCTTAATCCATATCAATATATCTGTTCATCCACTGAGGCCTTCTCTTGTCTGCCAATCTGTGAGAAAGAGTAGAGTAGCAGGAACAAGTCTTGCATCCTTTTCATTCTTCTGGAACTCAGGATCAGCTGGGTATGCGGGGATCTCTCTTTACAGTCTTTCAGAAGAGCCCCAAAGGAACATTTTTTATACAACAGTTTCTCTGATGGTTTTCTAGGTCTGCTTGTTGGAATTTGACATCATTTCTATTCATTTTAATATTTGTTTTGGATTGGTTTGTTGTTTGACCTGCATTACTTGTTATGATATTAAGTTATTAAATTGTGAAATTTCTGACTTTTGTGAGTATTCAACTTAACTGAGAGCTGTTTTCCTCCTTACATAGACAGAACAAAAGACTTAATCCAACACGAAGAAGAAATCAATGGGAACATCACTGGCTACAGAGAATCTCAAGGCGAGTCTGTCTACGCATTCCGTCGGGAACCCAGCTACTTCGAAATTCCTACAAAGGAGTTCCATCAGCCAGTAAAAACTCCAGAGGTGCAAGTCCATGAGATCCCTACCAAAGATGTCGACGTGGCAGTGTTACCTGTTGTGCAAAGCCATGCTTCTTTTACCATTGAGTTTGATGATTGCACGCCAGGTAAAATGAAGATAAAAGACCACGTCACTAAATTTTCCCTCAGGCAGAGACGGAACCTCAGCAAGGACACTGGCCATGTGGAAATTATCTCTGCAGAGAGTAAAGTGGCTGACTGGCTGGTGCACAATGATCCAAGTCTCATAAGAAGGCAGTCTCCTGGAGATGATGTATATAGTACAAAAAGTGATCTCCCTGTTCATGTGAAGACTCTGAAAGGTAAAACCTCTCACGAAAGGAATTAAGGCTCTATGCTTTGTTTGTTACATTTTAAAAAATAATAATAATAAAAGTCAGAGCCAGAGAAATTTTGGAATGAAGGATATTGAGAAGAAGCACCATGTAGAAATCCAGACTGTCACAAAAAAGAGGTTCAAACCTCTTTTCCCTTCTGAGAAGGGTTGAGTTAGCATGAGGAGTCCTCTAGGCCTTGTTTCATTGCAAATCAGAGGTGTCAAAATGGCGGCCTGCGAGCCAGATGCATCATGTCCACCCCGGCTCTGCGAAGGGGAAACAATCATGAAACGTAATGTGATGGCAATGTGATGCCGCGAGTTTGACACCCAGGTTGGTGAATTTTCGAAGCATGCTTTGGAACATGATTTGAAGAAACAATCATGGGTTTGGTGGTGACTTGTAACAAATAATATGAACGGGAAAACATAGGAAACTTACACATTTTATGGATTCCTGCATTATAGGGAATTTCTAGTAAAAAATGTCAACAAGGTGTTTTTTGGGTTTCATGTATTTTTCATACCAGTTGATTTATCTCTAAAGTAATACATTTGTTGAAAGGAAGAGGCTTTTCAGGTCACAGTTTCAAATAGTTTCATTAAAAAAAGTCTTCAGATGTATATATTTTAAATGTATATGTTTTCTTATGTTTTCACGGGTATTTATATGGATGATATTTAGATTTCTTTGGGTATTTTCCCACGTTTTAATATTTGTGCTTTTATTATAGTGACGTTTCGGCAGAATCTCATCTGCCATCCTCAGGCTTGTGTATTGGGTTCTTTTTAATCTTGTGTGTCAGGTTTAGCAGCTGTTTTTTGTTTTTTACTTGGGTGAATAGTAAAACCACATCGAAACTTACTAGCAGGTCTCTTTGTTCCACATGTAGATTTTTGATCATTTCTAAGTGATATGAGTTTTGTACATGTGAATCTGCTGCTTCAGCATGGGGCTGTAGTTGTTTTGCTAGGTATTTGGCCAGGTTTTGTAGTGGTGCTCCTATGGAGCTGACTATGGGTCTTAGAGGTATGCCTTCTTTGTATATTTTGGGCTGCTAAGGTGGCTGCTAAGCCTGACACACAAGATTAAAAAGAACCCAATACACAAGCCTGAGGATGGCAGATGAGATTCTGCCGAAATGTCGCTATAATAAAAGCACAAATATTAAGACTTGGGAAAATACCTGAAGAAACCTAAATACCATTTAAATGTATATGTATATATTTTAAATAAAAACTATGGTTTAAAATTCCTAGTGCTGTATTTGGTAGCCCTTAATAGACAAATATATACACTACTAAAACTCTCTTGTTTTGTCTATTTGTAACTTTCAGTTGGGTGAAATGGTGCATCACAGGGCAACAATTTTTGAATCAATGTATCTCAAATGGACTCCCTTAAATAATATGTCTAAAATCCCCTTGGACTGAACTTTGATAAAGTTGTGGCCATTTCAGTATTGCCATGCCATCACAGTCACCTGTGGTCATGTCATCAATTCTAACATCCCTGCATGCTTTTTACAAGGAGAGTCAGTGGGGAAGCCAAAAGAGTGTTGAAAGTTGCTCTCCATCTCACTGATTTTTTTTTGTCTGCCCATGGTGATTCTTTTTATCTGTTTAGGTAAGGAAATTTCTCTGAAATGAGGACCCAGTAAGTCCTGGGTTGTCTAAACCTATCTAAAGGAAGGGGCAAGGGGACATTACTAATGTACTGACCTAGAAAGGAAGCATGTCTTACCCTTGAATAATCTGATCTGTGTTCCTGTTCTTTAGGTAACAGACACGAAGATGGAACCCAAAGTGACTCAGAGGATCAAGTAGTAGCACCTAAGCCAGAGAAAGAGACAGTTAGCAATGAGCATATAATGGAGCAAGCCAAACTCCAGCGCCAAATTCGACGTGATCCCCAGGAAATGCTGCACAACCAGCAAGCCTTTGTCATTGAGTTCTTTGATGATGACATGCCTCGGAAGAAAAGATCGCAGTCTTTTACACACAGTGGCCATTCTACCCAAAATGAAGTTGATCCCACCCTAAAGACGAAAGTTGAAAAACGCAAAATTACAGTGCCGGCTGAGAAACCAGGAGGTTCTATGCCCTCCCAACATCTGCCTGTAACAGGAACCAAAGGGCCAAGCAATGCATTCACCACTCCAAGAGCAGGCTCCTTCAGGAGGGAGAAAGCAGATGAGCGGATCAGCCCTTCCTCATCCTCCACATCACGAACACCTGTAAAAAGTCATGGGAGTGTTGGAAGAAAGTCAAAATTAGCTCAAGATTTTGCTGCTGAATGTTTAAGGGAAAGTGCTCAAGCGACCCAGCCCAACATTGAAAAGCCCCCTCCTGTGCCAACAGCACTAAATTCACGGACAGTAATTGTCCCAACAGCACCAGAAACAATTCCTCCACCAATTGCTGATCCTAAATTGGCCAAAGCTAGGAAACAGGAAGAGGAAGATAGTTTGAGTGAAACAGGCACTTACACTATTGAAACCGAAACACAGGATAAAGAAGTAGAAGAAGCTCGAAAAATGATTGATCAGGTAAGTTCATATTTATCAGAAACAAAAGGAATTGGTGCATCTTTGTCATTTGGAGTTGCTAACCAAAACTTTGGGGTAAGAATGGTAAGGCCTGGTACATCCACTAAAGTGCTGCTGACCAACTAAATTAATAGAATAATAGTCTTTCCTTGGGCCCTCTTGCATTTGCTCATGAGTTTACTTGCTCTTGCACTGCATTAAATAAGGAAAATTCTAAACTAGTTTTCTTTTTATCAAGCTTGGTTTGATAGCAACCAAACCCTTCTTTGATGAAAACCCAGATTAACTTTGTGCAACTAAAACTATTGCAAAAGCCACCCTTAAAATGGAGAAGGGTGTTAGGAATTGATAGTCACTTAACAGTTGGGTTGGAAATATATAAACCAGGATAGACATTTAATACTGTCTCTTTAAGGGAATGCTAAAATTGTAATTGGGTGTGGTTCCTCAAATGGCCAAAGGATTTGTGCATGTAAAAGACAAGGAGGTGGGATCATACAAACCCTGTGACTGAATCCTGATCTGATAATCCCGACTGAAAATGTCATGTCTGCACTGGAACAAAAAGTTGCAGTAGCTAAATCTTAATTCTCATGTATAGCAGGGGAGGTGATATGCTTGCCTTATCAAGGAAATGGGTGGCAAATAATTCAGTAAGTAAATAAGCTTGATTAGGGGTTTGTATCTTTTACACAAAATTAAAAAAAATCACTGAAATGTAGAAGGGTATTGGGACTGTGTTGCAATATTCAAAAGAGCTGAATTCCTATTTTTCTTAGCTAGGCTTATGCAACTTGTAACTTTCCAGTCAAATGTGACTGTTCAGCATCTTGACCTGCTGATGCTTTCTGCTGATAGTCAAAAGATACAATGCTGTGCCACTAATCTCACTTCAGTTCAGGAACAATGCAAATTTTAAAACAAGCTAGGTTTAAAAAAAGTGGGAAAGTACTTAGAAACAGGGCACTCAACCAAACTGCAATTAGTAGACAAACAGCCTTAGATCCTGTTTCTAGATATATAAAAAGTTATAATTCTTAATTAATTAGTTAGTTAATTTCCATGCAATTAACTGCTTTCCAGGGAATTCAGCTATGAAGAGAATTTGGTATAGTAGCTACAGTAAGTTAAAACTACGTAGGAACTGGAATATCATGAGTATTAGGCCGCTCTTTGGCCTGAAAGCCTGCTGAGTGGCTTTCAGCCAGTGACTCACTCAGCCTAATCCAACTCACAAACTTGTTGTATGGAAGGTGGGATCATTTTGCATGCCGCCTTGAGCTACACCAAATAAGGGTAGGAGGTTGTAATTACAATAGCTGCTCTCCCCCTCAGGGAAGTGTCTTAACTTTCCTGAGATACAAACCATTGCCACGCAAGAGACTTCATTTCCCCTCATCATCCCCACATGATAATGTTATCTAGCATGGGAATGATATTTGCAACTATGAAATATAACTAACAATACAACAGGCTAATTTTGAATTACGTACATTCTCCTGTGTATGTGTGTATATTTTCTTATGGCTTATTCAAGAAATCCTGTGAACTATTATAGCAGTTTTGCCTCTTTGGGGTTTGATCAATTTGGCCTTGCGTGAACTGCAAGAATGGGGAGATTGTAAACATCTAGTTGGACAGGTAGATTCTGATTGATAATGGCAGGTTGGGTAGGCATGTATTGTGTAATAATTAATAACCCTGTATCAATTTGGAATGCATTTCGTGATTCTAAACTAATGCTTTCTTATGCAAAAATAGATAAAATATGGTAAAAAAAGATGTGAAAGGAGCAGGTACCCTGGTGATCCCTCATAATTTAAATTACAGTGTTGCTTTTATATTCTCCATCATCTCAGCCTATGGATTGACAGTGGTGGACCTGGAAGCTCAAAATATCAGGAAGGCAGTTTGCCTTTTCCAGTTTTTCCATGGTGACACATTTCTCTGATTCATTCCATATTGGACTAATAATTGCAAGAGTAACATCCTTGTCACCTGATAGCTGCCTGATTGAACCTCATTTGCTTGCTTCTGGCCTTCCAGATCTTGACATACCAAGATGAAAAAAATCTGCAAGAAAGTGACTCTCAACCTGTTAACCTAGAATTGAAGATGAATTGGTATGAGGATGTTAAGGGGGAATTTGTTTAAGCTTCCTTTGTCTTTCTCATTACCAGGTTTTTGGTGTTTTGGAGTCTCCTGAATTTTCCAGAATTTCTTCAACCTTCAGGCCAGTTATAAAAGGTGAAAAAGAAGAATTAGGGCACAGTCATGTGCTTGGGGAAAATGGCTCAACTCCAAAGGTGACAATGATGCAGGTCATTGCGTCCAAAGTGGCAAATGGTCATCATGCAGATATGCAGGTATAGTGGATATGTATCAATAATATCTAACTTCTTGTTCACCTGCACACTTGGCCTGAATGTTTAAGTGAATAGAACTGCAATTAATGTTAATGTAATTTTTAAAGAATGTTTCCTTTTGATGTAATTTATGGTAATCAAAAGCCTGAATTTATAAAAGTTTGGATTTACATATAACTTACAATAGGACGTTTTGTTGATATTACACAGATAAGTAATATCTTTTTGCCTCAAAAGGTGCCCAAAATGGATTTGTAGTTAGAGATGCTTGAATTGATCAATTACAAAAAAGAAACAAATATATATGTGAGCTGCCTAGACTATTGTGCAGATTGGAATGTGTTTTAAGTGGGTTTTTACCTTTTTGCAATACATTGCACAGGGTTGTTTTTTTTAAAAAAAAGCTAATTTAAATACATAGCCAGTTATAAATTCTAGGAAAAAGTATTTGGAAATATAACCTCCAGTGTGCAATTTATTGCAGAAAGTGAATAATTCTAATGGATTAGAATTAAACCCTACTTTTTTGAAATGCTCTAATAACCTTAAAATATTTAAGACTTCATGTCCATATCCACTTACTTTGGAATAACTCAGTGGGTCTTATTTTTGAGTTTATGTTTATGTTCTTTTATGTCTGCATACCCAGAAATTTCAAAGCAGTGTAAATCAATACAAATGTCTGTACCTTATAACCGATCTATGTTAATATTACAGATACAAGATAATTTCAATGAACTAAGTCCCTTACATTACTTCATTCTTCTATTATTTTAAAACTAAGATTTTGATCTATGGCTGATTTTTTTAATATAGAATTTATTACTTTGATGCCAATATAAGTGTATTGATTTGGACTTTTCCAACCTGGGTTTGAAATACATGATTTCAATGTTTAAATAAATATGATATCAATAAATGCTACTGTAGAGTTCGTGTTAACTTTTAAAAGTTCTTCCCATTTTGTAACTATCATGAAATACAAGCTCATATTTGCTCTTAGACTTTGATTGCTATCAGTAATCAGTTTGATTCTTACATTCATTGCCTTGGATGAAGAAGTCAGGAGCAATTTTGGAGTACCTAGAAAAACATGAAAGGAGGGGCGAACTGAAGAGAGATTGAAGAGGAAAAAAATCTTTTCTCCACTGAAGCTTCCACTGATCACTAACTTTCCTTCAAAACTCAGATCTGAATCCAACAAAGCAGTTACTTATGAATATCTCGCTAGAGTGGAATTTTAAATTGCCACACTAAAGTTTGGTTAATCTTGTTTTAACCATGTCACATCTATCTCCTTTTGCAGATGTCATCTTCAGCCCAAAGCAGCCAAAAATGGGTCTCAAGATGGGCAAGCCTTGCAGATAGCTACCCAGGCTCAGGTTCTGTCCCTGTAGCTGGGGAGGCCGAGCAGGGTTCCCTCTGTCAGGTTAGCACAGGTAGGTAAAGCAACTGATGTCATTCTCGCATTTCAAAAGGTTTTAATTGTATAAAATCCCCTTGGTTCTGTACCTATTTTCCATTGTTTTAAATATAGATTTATATTCCAAACTTATAATTAAATGTTCCTAAACTGGTTATTTTTGCTGGTAAGAATTCTTTTAGAGAGGAGGAAATATCAAACTATGTTCCCCCATGTCCAAATGTGAGTAGCTTCTGCTTTGGAATTCAAACTGGCTAGTAATGCAAAACTTTCAGTGTAGAGTAATATGATCAAAGTAAACTACTTTACAGGTGTGTTTTGTATCAATGTAATTTTTTCAGCTCCAGGTTTATTTGTTTATTAGTATAAATTTATAGGTTGTCCATTTGTCAATAACTCTGGTTGTCTTACAAGAATTAGCATTTATTACATTGCAATATTTTAGATAGAATGTAGATAATTTAAAAATGGACACAGTTGACACAACTAAATTAAATGCCAAGTTTTCCTTTCACAGCATATAGTTAAAGCAGCTAGCCCATACTGTGAATCAGGTTTTTCAGAAGAATGTAACTTATTCATGAATCATTGCATTCCTATATAATATAGGATCCCTACTGACAACAAAATCTCCATTGTTTCTTGATTCAGTCTCAGGTTATTCATTTCTGCCATCTTACCATCTCATTTAGGCAATATTAAAGAGTATCAATCAGCCATTTGGAGTTAGATTTTATAAAATAGTAGAGATGAATGTCACGATTAACATTTCACTTCAGAGGACCCTTCCCAATGAGACTACACAAAAACAGGATAGAAATCTGTGGGACTTCACAGGTCCATTATCTGTAGATTCATTCACTTCATAGTATCTGGACACAGACTGATAGAAAAGATTGGAAATGTTGCAATACAGTGACTTCAAGTCTCAGTTTTGTCAAGTTGTTCAGAAAGATGCCATAATCTATGATACTAGAAGTTGCCTTGAAATCCGACAGAATTCATTTGATGAAGTTAAAGCTTAAAAATATTGTATCCTACAATTTGAGCTTGATAAAATAGCCTGTTCATACCTCCATATTTTATACATGTCAAAACATTTCTGGAAAAGGGAGAGATGAAATACCTTCAAAGCACACATTTTAAAGCAGAATTTAGTTGTTCTCCATGCATCAAAACACTAAAAATGGAAACAAGTTTTCTATGTCAGTTCCCTTCTTTCATGACTCTTCTCCCATGTAATGTGATTGAATTTATTTATGAAGCTTTCTGGAAGATTTTAGAATTCTAGAAAATCAGTTCTAAAATCTTGCCAAAAAACTCCATGGAAGGAAGAAGCATATTTCAGGAGTACTTTTCTCTACAGAGAGTGATGAGTGGGACAAAGAGACAAAGCTAAGAACTCAAGAAAGATAGAGATGACACAAAGCTATCTATCTTTGTGTACAAGACATCCTAATTTTTGTGTTTAATGACTGTCTCCCTATCTTTCTCAGAAAAGGATTCTGGTTCTAGAATGGGAGAATCTGAGATTTCAGTGGCATCACGGACCAGACGACTTCTTCCTCAACTCCCTCCAGGTGAAAAATTGGAAAGTCCAACACCAACTATTTTAATTTGTCATGAGACCTTTCCTGAAGTTTCCCAAAGGAACTTTAGTAATGATTTCAGGGAAGAAATACACGTGGATTCTGATAGTCGATTATTAACTCAGGAAGATTTGGATCCAGATAGTCTTAGTGATGCCAGCAAATCTGATGATGGTATCAACTTGGAAAAAGGTAGGAAAAGCCAAGATGGCACCAAAATGCCTGAACAGAATCAAATAAGGGCTGAAAGTGCAAAGTCTAGAAGTTCTCAGTGTCCTATGCCAAGACTTTCAGGATTGAGAGCATTAAGTGATCCACTGTCAACATCTTTTTATATGGGGGATGAAGCAGAAGAGATTGGGGTTCCTTCAAAGCTTACTTCAAGCGTACCTCCTCCTGAAATAGACAAAGAAGAACCTCCTTTCAGGTATGGAAAGACACCTGCCAAAGGAATGAACAATGCCTGTCTTTACTCAAATGGAAAAATGATTATGTCATTACACCAGGGACTACCAGAACAACAAGCTGTAGCCACAAAAGAAATTTCATCTTTTGTTAGGCAAGAGAGTTTTACCAAAGAGAAGTCAAGCAGCAACATTCCTCAAAACAGGCTACCGCATATCTCAAGTCATCCTTTACTTAAAGATCTTGAGGTCACAAGAGCAAATCGTATGGACTATAATCCTGAGACCCATCTCCTTCTTAAAGACACTGAAACTGCCTTGGCAGCCTTGGAAGCCAAAATTCTTTGTCAAACTCACCAGCTCGATGCTCCAGAAAATCCTTCTGGGCAGTTAGAAGACTCTTTATCTGGAGAGTCTGATGTGGACACTGCCAGCACTGTCAGCTTGGTAAGTGGTAAAAATCTGCCAAGTCACCCACCAAAACAAAAATCGGCGACACCTTTACAGAAAGAGAGGCCATTATCCACATCACCTGGCCAAGAGCAAAATATTCAAGCTAGTGCACGTGACAGGCTTTCAGAAAAACGGAAAGCAATTCCACCTGAGACTGGGAGCAAATGTGAAAATGCAAGACGTTTTCAAGTGAAACACAGTGTAGGAACAAGTGGATCTCAGGATTATACAGATGAAGAGAGAAGTAGCAGCCTCCCATATTTGCCTCCAAGTGAAATAGCCTCCTCTGATCAAGAACAACCACCCTCAAGGCCTCTTTCTAAAAAGAAGCCTTTCTCACAGTCAACCAAAGAAGATCACAGCAAGGTAACCACAACAGTGCAAAAGATTCAACAAGTTCTTACCAGGTCAAATAGTTTATCGACCCCAAGGCCCACAAGAGCCTCCAAACTTCGCCGAGCCCGGTTGGGAGATAACTCAGACAATGAGAGTGCCGACACGGAGAAGACAGCAACACATCCTGAAGGAACCACAGCGTCTTCCAAGCAACCTGTAGAGGCCAAGAAGCTCTCAAGGCTTGACATTCTTGCCATGCCAAGGAAACGGGCAGGATCTTTCACAGTGCCAAGTGACTCTGAGAGTGCCCCACCAAAGCCAACCTTTTCTGGGCGCAGTGCAGAATCTTACTATTCTACTCGAAAACCGCTTGTGTCAGAAGCTAAAAATGCTGTTAAGAAAACAGCATCAGTGTTAGCTGCTTCCAAGCAATCTTTCAGCAGGACACGTTCCAGCAGTGTGAAATATGCCTCCACCGCCAGTGAGTAATTGGGTCTTTGCACTTTTTTTTCCTTCATATTTATGATTTTCCAACACAAATTGCCTAAGTTATGCAAAAGATAATGGAGATGACTCTAACCCCTTGTCATAATATAATCCTTCATATTTTTACTTTTTGTATTTGAATAATCAAAACAAAATTCTTTTCTTATTGATTTATCTCAAATCTCAAATGCTATTGAAATGCAGCTGTCATATTCAGAGTCACTGTGTCTCCATCCTGCATGTCCAGCTTCTTATCATTTCCATCACACTCTTCCGAATAGCTTCTTAAATAAGGCACTGATAAAATGCTTCTACTTGTGGATAGGAAAACAATGGTTGTATTTCCTCATTATCCTTCTTTTGAATTTTCTATGGTTCATGAAAATGCCAAAACTACATATTTTTCACTCAAGCAATTTATGGGAAATCATAAATCTCCCTCTAGTGTCTTCTAAATTAGAATTCTAGATTATACTAGCAAAATAGGTGTGACAACTGATAAATGATATCAGTTAGTAGTGAGACAGGTAGCATATAAATTTAATAAATAATAAAAAAAACTGTATAGCTTCAAATGGCAAGGCAGCTATAATTGACATGGTCTCTTCTGTAGAGAATTATATTCACAGAAAAGACAGTTTGTCAGTGTAGCACATTTCATCAGATATGCATGCGTAGTTCGAGTCATATCAGTGTAGGATGAGGTAAGCAACGCTATGTTCTCCAGATATTTTGGATTGCACTTCCCATAATTTTTGCCTGTAGCAATAATATCTGGGAGTTGACATCCCAAAGTTCTGAAGGCACCAAATTCCCTATCCTGAATGTAAAGAAACTTCCTGTCAAGCTGCATTATTTTACTAACCAACTCCTATATTTTTTATTTAGCACTGGGAGAAATTGAAAGTATAAGAAATGACTAAATTTGAGGTATCCCAAGGAGTGAGTTTGGAATTTGCAGAACCATTTATTTATAAGTAATTTCAGTTTTTCTCTTGTGAATATTTAAGGCAAGCGCTGTTCAAATGAATTAAAGCCTTTGAATGACACCACATATACATGAACCATGTAAATAATAGTGCATATGATGGACAGTAAGGATCCAAAGTTATGAATCATTGTATTTTGGGGCAAAGCTACTTATTTCAATTTTTGCCTCAATCTTAATTTTGCCCACTCTTTCTTTCAAATGAATTGGTTTCTGTCTTCTAGTGTTTTGCAGCAATGGCTAACAAGTTTTATTGTAAAAGTTAAGATTGGGAGTCCACACCAATCATCTCATAACTAATATTTCTATCCTAACTAATGTCCTATAGGTTGTGGACTTTCTATTTCATCTGCATTGACTCGAGTTTGCAGAATGGCAGTTCTGCAAGTGTTTCAGCATTCAGTCTTAACTAATAGCCTATATAACATGGTTTTGTCTCTTGTGAATTCATTTTGAGGTGGGTGAGACACAAATAAGCATGGATAACTTTAAACCCAGTGTTATTTTAGTTAAAGGAACCTCACATAGCAATTCTGAATCATTACTTTCCCAAAACAGATTGCATTGCTGCTGAAGTATGTAATTTAAAGATAATCTCCAAATTGTTGCTTTTTTAATAGTCTTACAGCAGCCATAGAGTTTGGGTGCTACGGGAGCTGTAGTACAGCAGCTCTGGAAGTTACAGACAGTCCTCAACTTATAACCATTCTTTTAGTAATTAAAGATGCAGCAGTACTGAAAAAGGGACTTGTGACCATTTTTCAAACTTTTACAGCCATTGTAGCATCCCCATAGTCATGTGATCAAAATTTAGCTGCTTAGCAACTAGCACGTTTTATAACAGTTGTAGTGTCCTGGTATCATGTGAACACCTTTTGTGACCTCAGGACAAGCAAAGCCAATAGGGAAACCAGATTCACTTAATAACCATGTTACCAACTTAACAACTGCACTGATTTAGTTAACAACTGTGGGAAGAAAAGTCATAAAATGGGGCAAAACTCACTTAACAATTGTCTCGCTTAGCAACGGAAATGTGGGGCTCAGTTGTGGTCGTACATCAAGGACTATCTGTACATGGTTCAAAAATAAAATAAATGGATTAGTCCGTCAGTTAATGCAACCAGTAAATGCAACCATGGAAACTGATTTCGGCAGGCCTTTGCCTTTAACTCTTCATTGTTATGTAAGTGTGAAGGTCACACACAGTCCCACAGATTTAATTATCTTGTATACAACATGCAAGACTAGCAAGTTACCCTTCTTGCACAGTTTTCTTTTTCACTCACTGCCTGTTTACGCAGTCAGTAATTCTGAAGTAATTAATTCCCCATTGTTTGTTAACAAGTCTTGATTGCTGGATGATATAAATTAAAATTAAACAAAAAGACTTGGAAAGTCTGCAGGTTCCTGTTCTTTGTGGAGATAAATAGCCATGTAGTACCACCTGTGTCTGTTGCCTTAAGCTGTTAGTTTAATAGAGATTGGAGCTCAGGGTAAAGCCTATAATTCAGGAATAAAAGCTCTTTTGAAAGGCTTGATTTTCATTTCTGGCATCTTAGAAAATGAACACTTAAAATCTCTTCCTAGCAATTGGACAATTGCTATAAGTTAATGTAGATAGTATCTAAACCAAGCTAGATTGGTTAACTATTGAGTAGTTTTCTGGGCTTCAACATATAGTGTTGCAAGCTGCAGAATCACTCAATAGTGAGATGGGTGACATATAAATTTAATAAATATAAACAAGGCAATTCAGAATCAAATGGGTTATTCCATAGCAAAAAAAAAAAGTATAAATGTTATTTAAAATAAAGGCTTTGGCTCACTGGCTTTCTTCTAAATTTTCTTCACCGCCATGCTGTCCCAGCCGCTATAAAATGCAGACTTAGATTTGAGGTTCAATCTAAAAAAATTAATTTTTGCTTTTTTTTTTTCTTTTTGCAGTTTCTATTGTCAATATTTTAGCTGTAAACATACTACTGAGAGGATTGAACCATTGTTTTATTAAAATTGTTATCTTCATCTTCAAACCTCTTATAAGCTGCTTTGGGAAGTTTGAAACCACAGAGTAAAAAATAGCAATGCTGAATTGAATACCAATTTAAGGAACCTGGTAGTATGAGGGGTCTAGATGAAGGATGGGGTTTGCTCCTTACCAGCACTGATGCTGTTAGCTAGATTGGGTAATGAAACATCTGCAAGAAAACAGACAAGTTCAGAGATCACCAAGGACCTCTTATTTCAACCCTGAGCTTCAAATATTCCCTTTTATTGGAACCTGTAGTATTCCTGACTGTGTAAACAAGCCAACCATTTCTGCTTTTCCTGCTGACCTTAGAGCTACTTATTTGTCCTTGAAAATGGAGCCAACTGAAATTAAAGATTCCTAAGGTGAATACATGGAAGACTAACTTGCCTAATTGTCTCTCTTGGGGCTTCTGTGCATGTTGAGATGAAAAACCTATGCCACGTGTAGAAAAAGTCTACTGTGTCAAAGTTTACAGTTATATATACATCTACCTTGCAAAATATTTTTCATTCATTGATAATGATTAATTTAACTTATGACAACAGACAGATGGGAGGAGGTGACCATTTTTACCACACATTTCATCACACTTTGTACTGATCTGATGAATTCTTCCTACTGCTTGAGAGTTGATATAAATTGGTTCTTAACCCTATAGGATGAATTGTTTCTCCCTGGTTGTCTGCCTGGAGCTCTATTCAAGTGTTGGCTATATGAGGAATTAGCAAATGTAGAGCATGGGTCAGTGTGAAACAGCTCATCACCAATATTTTCTGTCCTAACTCTACCCATAATCTTTGCATATTAGATAAAACTTGCAGAAAGGAAACCAGCCAGAGGTTCCTGTACAACAGGAATTGGCAGAATGTGTGCAGTTTGGAGTATTGTTTTTTTCCCCCAATGCTTATGTCATTGCAATGAAGCCAAGCCTTGTTCTATCCAATTGAGGAGCTGGGGAAAGGGATCCAGTTGAGCATATAATCAGCTCAACTTCCAAATGAAATAATATCTCTTCACTGGGGAGCATGTCTTATCAAGCAATAATGAAAAACATTAGCAAGTGACCACCAGATGATTGGAAATAAAGCGTATGACAGATGTGTGATAAGTGTGTGATAATTGGGTCATCTACATCCATTCCAGCTAAAGTGCAAGCTATTTGATTTTCACCTATTAAAAATCTCTTCCATCCCATGGTATGCACAGAAGTTTTCTTACCTCTTCTTTTCTTGGGCTGATTGCATTTGTGTTATGGCTTTTTTGAAGTCTTGTCTTTACTTTTCTTCAATTTTTTCTTCCTTACCACCATTAAAAACCAATTCATTTTATATAAGCTTCGAGGAGGCGGCATCAGGGCTCAGATTATACTTCCACTTCCGAGGAGGAGTATGGCTCAAATCACAGTTCCCCTAAACACAAACGCTCCCATACCTCAACAGCCACCCAGACTCCCAGAACCCGCGGCTCCGGGTTGAATAAACAGAAGCATAGCAACAGCCGAGAGATGGAAGATGAAGATTATGGTGAACAGGATCCCTACAGTTTCATTGTGCAGACTGCAGAGATAGCAGAAATAGCCAGGTGAGACATAGTTTGGCAAAATTTTGAGCAATGGATCAAATAGTGGGAGTGGGAACAGATGAGAAAGAATTACATTGAATCCAAAGAGAAACTACTCATGTTTTCCCGAAAATAAGATAGGGTCTTATTTTGAGGGCCCCAAAATAAGCACTAGTGCTTATTTTTTGGGGGATGTCTTATTCCCCCCCCCCCCATGT
>BHFT01044210.1:17199-33705 GCA_004320025.1 Laticauda laticaudata
TTTCCCCCCCCCCCCATGTACAGGAGGCCCTCTTCTTCTGCTTGTTTGCGGTACGGTAGGAGGCCATGTGGTGCCACTGCCACGAGGCAAGCGGGTGAAACTGCGCCACACACCCTGCATCGGCTTACCTCAGGGCCCCGCAGCCATGCCTCGACACCTGCCTTGTGTTGTGACCACGGCATCAACATGCCACTTGGCCTCTATTGCGGCCGCAAGCAAGCAGCAGTGGGCCCCCAGGACATGGGCTCCAGTATATGGCTGATGGTGTTGCTGTCACAAGACAATTGTCTTGGCCTGTCTGCGAGGGCCCTGAGGTAAGCTGGTCTCGGGCACATTGGGCAGCTCCATCACCACCCTGCCTGGCCTCATGGCTATGGTACTACGAGCAACCAGATGAAATGGGCAGCTGGCCAGCTGCACAGGCTCTTAAGTAGGGCTTTTTTGGGGGGGTAGAACTTATATTGGGTGTGCATTAAAACATGCTAGATCTTATTTTCGGGGAAACAGTAGTTTGGCATTAAATGAACCACTATGATGAGAGTGTTATGCAGTGATTTTACAGCACTTTTTAGCACTTATTTTAGTGGTGCCTCATATCTCCTACTATTGACAACACAAGCTTATCATAACTGAGAACTGGTTCATGTTACCATGCCTATCAAAAATAACAGGAAAAAGAAATTGTGCTTTTCCATTCTGCTACTGCTTCAGAAGTGCAAAATAATCAACCCTGTGCATCCATACCCAAGAATGGATAGCCTATGTTTTGGCAACCCTTGGGGCTTCCACAGATTGGCTTAGTTGAAAATCGCAGGTTCTTTTGTTGATATTTTTAGGTGTGGGACTTGCAAAATTGGAATAGAGGCTATATAATAGGCAATCTATAGTCCTGCCATTTTTTATCTGCAGCTTGCCTCAAAAGCTATTAAGTTTTTACTTCCTTCAACATGTTTCAGTTTAGGAAAATGCAAATGTATCTAATTAGCCTATCAGTTTAAAATAGTAAGTTGAAATGATTGTATGACAGTGATTATATGATTAAAAGACAGGTTCCAATTCTGGAAAACCTAACTTTGTAGAATTGGATTTAAAAACATAAACCAGAACATTTAGAATTATGTCCTACAGCATTTTTCACAATTGTATTTTTATTTTCAGATATATTTAATGATTTGTTTATTCCAAGTAAAGGGAGCATGGCAGGTAATACAACTACTTGGAATAACTGGAAAACCTCAAAGCCATTGCCCCTTTGCTTTTACTTCAGCAGTTGATTGGGAATATGATCTACTAGCTCAATGGTCAATTCAGGGTCCCTTGTTCTGTTGGTTCCATTTCCCTGCTGGACCACAGGACAGAGTGGTGCCTGAAATCTGAAATCCTGAGTGACAGTGCTAAGATAGATCAAATTTAGGTTCAACATATAACTGTTTTCTAAGTACTTTGTGATTTTTGATGTCCTATGGCAAGGGTCTTCAAACTTTGCAAGTTGAAGACTTGTGGACTTCAACTCCCAGAATTCCTGAACTAACATGACTGGAGGAGATATTTTGGGAATTGAAGTCTACAAGTCTTAAAGCTGTCAAGTTTGAGGTCCCCTGTCCTATTGTATACTCACCTCCAATTTGACTCATGAGATCACAGTGTAATATAGATTTTGGGTCTATAACTACCTTTCCCTTTGCCATTCTGGCTGAGATTGGTGACAGTGAAAATCTGGAAGGCACTTGTTGTATATCCTTTATAGTAATTTTCTTCTAGACATAAATACAGGTTTTCAATAAAACTCTTTTTATGACCCTGTAATCCAGGGCTGTCAAACTCCCAGCCTGTGGTCACGCACTGGCCATGGCCATGGCCATGCCCATGCCCATGCCCGGTGTAGTGAGGGAAGAAAAAGTCCCAATACATCATGTGATGCCACTTTAATTATGTGAGTTTGACACCCCTGCTGTAATCCGTTAATTCAGGATAGACTTGGGTCACTGAACCAACTGAGCATTTACTGTCCAGATGCCTTTCTTATACTTACATGGTGTTTGCATCAGATATTTTTAAGTTGTGCCCTAGGAGAGAAACATCTACTACTACCTAGGATTGAACTCTCAACTTTCTGAGTGAGAGATGAGCATCTTCACCACTAGGCCGTCATGCAGCTCAAATACAGTTCTTCAATATCAAGCAGAAAATATTACATGAGAAACAATTTTTATAATTTTTAAATAGCAAAACTAGACACTGTGTTTTTCTAATTGAATATCATTAGTATCTAGATTAGATGCTTCCATGTCAGGAATCCTTCTCTCTGAACTCTTTAACATCCATTTATTTTTGTAGAAGGAGACAGAAAGTTCCTTCTCGTTATGAATAATACATTGGATTAAAGTTTATCAATCCTGCTTAAAGTCTTCATGTCATTCTTCTAGATTAAGCCAGACTTTGGTAAAAGATGTAGCAATCCTTGCTCGAGAGATTCATGATGTTGCTGGAGATGGTGATTCCCAGAGCTCATCTGGAACAGGCCCAAGTACTGCCCACAGTTCTGTGCCTAATACCCCTGCTTCAACCATCTCAGCAAGAGAAGAGGTATGGAAGCTCTTCATTGACTAGATGTCCATCCTTATTCATAATAAAGCATTCAATTACTTTCAAATGCAAACAAGCTTATCTCTATAGATGGTAATTCTGTACTGAAGTGGTAAACTGCTTACAACATACCCGTGTTGCTAAGTAACAGAATTTGGTGATGAAACAACTGATTTTAGAATTTCACAAGGTATTTTGCAGTTTGTGGTAAAAAAATTGTCACCCTAAAACCCCACAACTTGGAAGAGAGGGTTTTTTTTTTAGCGATGCTTGGATAAACCATTGTGTTAAGCTTGTATAAAAAGCACAACCAAGAAAAACATGACTCATGGATTCAAGTCATACTTGATCCATATGAACATTGTAATATTTTTGGAATATGCTTTCCAGCATGGGTGAAGAGACAGCATTAAAACAAGCACTGGAGAAGTTAATGCTCCATTGATAATTGGAGGAAGAGATCAGAAAACTTTTGTAGGACTGTTCCTCTAAATTTTCCTCAGAGGATGGCAGACCTTTTGCATGTTGAATGTGTCAGCTTGTTTTTTTAAATGTGTTTAACCCATTGCCTATTATTTCATTGGCTTTATCCAAACCCAAAATTAAAATAAACCCAGAAGATCAACTATATATATTTAAATTACCATGTGTGTTCCCCATGAAGATCTAAAACTATCCCTTGTAATCATAGAAATAAGCCCAGTTGGGACCAGATTAACATTTAGGCATTTAAATGGAATTGATTGACAGATTTTGCTTTTTGTTCTGGAGAAATCTGCCTCTGTTCTCCTGTCTCCAGCCTTGGGCAGTGGGTTGAAGAAGAGGACCTCCATGGTCTCTTCCAAGCCTATGATTCACTCCTAATACTGCACTGTCTACGCATCTAGGTGTGGTAAACAAGAATGTTTGAAACCTAGACTGCGCTTTGTATTATTGTTACTACTAATACAGTATTGCATTGTTACATTAGCCACAATGTTATTGCAAAATAGTTTGCTACCAATTTACCAGTTCTGTTGTAGGACATGCTCATGCTCTTCCCAAGATGTGCCACAGAGGGCAAGTTGGTTTTGTCATAGGATGGTTTTGCCCAGTGGTGGAATTCAGCCAGTTCTCACCAGTTCGGGAGAACCAATTGCTAAGTTTCTGAGCAGTTTGGTGAACTGATTGTTGGAAGAAATCATTAGGGCAGAAAACCAGTTGTTATTATTTAAATCCCGCCACTGGTTTTGCCAAATATCAGCTGCATTTATTTGTGTTTAAGGCTGTGAGGTCTAGGTTGCAAAATTTTAGATGACCACTGGATGGAAACAAAGAGTTATAGAAATCTTATGGTTCTCTGGTAGCACTAGATGCGATTGGAATTGTTATTTCTTCTATTTGATTTGGCCTTTTTGATTGTGCTATCCTGTACTTTGCATTTAATTCTTCTAATCTTATGGTCAGCACTGACTGCTCTGTATCCCTCTCTTCCTTTCGTTCAATACAGATTACTCATTCATCTTTGCAGGCAGCAATTCCCTATCAGGTGCATTTTCTATCCCACTATGTTCTGCTTTAAAATCTTTTAGTGTTCTGAAAATATTCCTTTCTTTATTTCATTATTTTCAGCTTTCTTACCTTTTCTTTTCTTTCTTTTGATCTTAAATTTTCTTTCACCAAGATTTAGAGCTGAATCCCTATATATTTCCTCACCTACTTATATTCAAATAAACATCAAACTTAAAAAGTTGACGCCTAAGGAATTATAGATAGTCCTTGACTTGTGATCACAATTGAGCACAGAATTACAGTTCTGAGTCATGCCAGTTGTGAAGCAGGTCATCATGTGACCGATGTGATTTCATGACTTTTTTTGTGATGGTCATTAAGTAGGCGGTCATAAATCAAACACCATGGTGGTTAAGTGAACACTGTGGTCGCTAAACAAACCCATTGTTCACCCATTGTTTTTTGCTGGAAACTAGAAGTATTAGCTCGTGAGCTGCAGATAAGTGCAGCCCAATTGCTAAACGCCTAAAATGTGATCACCTGACCGGAGAGGTATGTGTGGCTTGGATGCTGCAATTTTGAACCCAGGTCATAAGTGCCTTTGTGGTGTTCATTGTAAGTTTGAATGGTCACTAAGCGAGGACTACCCATACTCAGTTGGGAATGATCATTTCTTCTCCCTAGAACTCATTACCTCCACATGACCCGCATACATTGGAAAAAACCTTGTCACGGTATGGGCAAGTTTAGATGTCACACACTCATTGTGTTTGTTGAATGTGCAGAAGGGAAGGCATATCTGCTACCTTTGCCCTTCGGATATTCATGCATTCAGAGAAGCCCTGTATAAGCGACCTATCATACACAATTGCAACTGCATGCATATATAGGTTTATTCTTGCAGTTGGGAATCCTGCCCTGTTTGTATTCCTCGTTTATATCTCACGGGTTTCCAGTCAGTCTTCCAGGATTCTAAAGATGGAGGAAGAGCCTCTAGGAATAGATCCATTGTAGGAGCTTTAGTAAAATTGCAAATATGTATTTCTAAAAAACTCCATAACTAAAAACTGTGGCCTTGCTAGGACTATGCACATGGAAATTGTAAGTGCACTTCATGTTCATGTTTCCTAAACAGCAAAAACAAAACCCTTATCTAAAGGAAAATTTTAATTGATAAAGTGACTAAGTCCATTGAATGTGGACTGTCTTCTACAGTTGTATAATTTTTAATGTAACATTTCATCTGATGCTAGTTAGTGTTTTGAAAAGAGATTCTAATATTTTGGAATGATTGAATAGTGCTAGTAATATGTATTATATTGAAAGCTGGTGAAAATGACTCTTATATTGGATACTACAATATTCACAAATGAACAATATTCATTTATTTAGTGATATCATTTCTAGTGTGAATTTTGCACCATTTTCAGGCAGTGATGTTGAGCTGTAGTAAGTAAACAAACTACTTGAGTCACTGGGTAAATTGTGCAATGCTTTATAGAAATGAAGGGGACAAACTCAACACCATATGTCATTTTTCAGTAGCTTCTCTGCACGCAACGTGTTGGTCCCACCTAGATGAAGAAGAAGACTGGTATTAGAAGATCACACTATAGTTGCTTGTTACTTCTTTCTTATATTGTCAACTAGATAATTCAATTTAGCATTTATTTTTTATTCTTAAGCTGGTACAGCATATACCAGAAGCAAGTCTAAACTTCCAAAAGGTGCCTCCTGGTTCATTGGAATTCCATGATTTTGACCAAAATATGAATGACAGCCGGGAGGAGGATATCACAAAAAGAACACGGATAAGAAACAGGGAAGAGGCAAGTGTATTTCCATTTCATGGAAGTGTAGGAAATTAAATTCCTCCATGTCTTAAGATATGGCCATATGAAACTTCTTCTGAATATCATCAGTTCCGTGAATAACTGGGTGAAGGTTAGCAAAAATAATCACATTAAAAATTCTGTCTTTGAAATTTGTTTTGGTAATTGTATTCCAGGTGATCTTTGACAATTTGATGCTAAACCCTGTTTCCCAGTTATCTCATACCATTCGGGAAAATACAGAAAATTTGGCAGAGAAAATGAAGTGAGTATATGGTGCCAATCTATATGGCATTCTTATGTAGCCACTTATGGAACCTGGAGACTAGCATTTCTTACCAGAGTTAGCAAAATGACATTGATTAATACTGGTTCTCAATTTATAAGAGAATTGAAATGGGCATTTGTACCTTGGTTAGGATTATTAAGCTTTATATCATCATCTTGAACATGGCTCCTTGAATTCTTTGAACTTAATTCAAATAATCATGCTTGGAATTTATCCAATAAGTTTTAAATATTAACAATTAACTTATTTTTTTAAACCAATTAACTGACTGAATATGTTTTCAAATGGCCAGTATTTCAGTATAGATAATTCGGTATAGATAATTTGTAGCATTCAGGTCTACTGAAGCATAGGGTATAGAGATACACATATAAAAAGACTGTGGTTGAATTACTACTTTGGAAGTAACAACATTAATGTATTTGTATCAGAATTCTGTTCCAGAATACTGAGAGGACATGGGAAGAAATGGAAGCCAAAATTAATTCTGAAAACGAAGTGCCAATTTTAAAGACATCAAACAAGGTGGGAAATCACTTTCTTAAATTGTGTGCTTTGCAATCTTGCAATCAAAAATATGCATTGATGAAATTGTTGGATTTATATATACAAATGTTTAAATTATGGAATGAATCTGAAAGATAAAAATGTGGGATTAGTTTAGGATTTGGATTTTAATCTTATTTCTTTTGTATATTTTTACTTTTGAAGAAGCATGTAAGTAAACATATTCTTCTGACAAGATTCACACTGTGGAACTCAGCACTTCAATTTTAATATAATATAGTGAAAACTAAAAAGAGTTTTAAAATTGAAATCTAGTTGTAAATCTTTAAAAGTAAATTTAAAGAAAACATTTTGGTATATGCTGTTTAAAACAAGATTGATCAAGTATGAAACTAGGTATAAATTGATTTAATTGAATTTTTTAAAATGTACATAACAGGCTTAGTTTGCTAAAGTTCATCAGTGTTTAATTTTTTTAATTTAGGAAATCAGCTCTATTTTGAAGGAGCTTCGCAGAGTCCAAAAACAACTTGAAGGTTTGTAGTACTTGCCTTCATAATTTTTTGTTTTTAATGCAAATGATTAGTTTAAGTAGATATGATTAAGTTTTAAAAAGAGAAAGCTGGAGATGTTGCAACGTGTCGGAGTATAAAACAAGACTTACTTTGATCTTCAGATAAAACAAAATGCCAAGCAACTTCAAGTGAGAATAATTATATATCTGCGCTCAAGAGATATTGGAAGTTTCAACTGGTGTAGAACGCAAGCAGTTGCTTGGTGCATATGCCATTACTGCTTCATGATCTGCACTGGTTGCCAATATGCTTTTATCTATAATTTAGGGTACTTCAATTCAATTCATCTTTAGAACTTCATGGCTTAGAACAGAACCCATTTACTAATGGGACCATCTGTCCCCAATTGTCTCTACCTGTCTAGCAGGAGAGATATGCCCCATGTACTCTCAGTTAAGGAGTATCCATAAGGCCTTTGAGATTTGATTTTGTCCCCAACCCCTTGGCCCAAGGCATATGATAGAGCCTATCTCCTAGTTATTGTATATGGATACAGTAATTAGTTGGATGATGCCTAACTACTATGTATTTTATTTTTATATTGTGTATTTTATGTATTTTATTGTAAGCCACCGAGAGTCACATATATGAGAGGGACAGCTATATAAATCAAATCAAATCAGTATAATTCAGTCTTCACAAAGCAGCCATCACAGAATGAGCTTTCATAGCATTAAATTATCTGCCGGGAGATTATGCTTCTGAAATAGAAGCTGTTCACTGTCCATGTATGTGCTCAGTTGCTCAAGTATCAAACATCAAGTGAAAAAGTAGGGTAGGATTTAGTAAGAGGACTGATCATGCTTCTTTTTTCCTTTTTGGCAGTTATAAATGCCATCATTGACCCAAGCGGGAACTTGGATTTGCTCACCAACAACAAGACCTGTTCTGTGCTACAACCTGAAGCAGCTAAAGTCAGGACTGCCAACAACACTTCTGGATCTGTGTTGGAGTCTTTGTCACCTATCAAGAAAATGAATTATACTCAGAAATCGAACTTTGGGTCTACTGGCCTGCAGGATAAAACATTTGTTCCAGCTGGGGAGAAATATGTGATCTGACAGAATATTTTCTATTGCTTATCTTGTAGTATGTCATTTACTGTGGTGTTTAGTACTGCATATGAGTGTGTGTGAGTGGTTGTGGGCAAGTCCACGTGGAACAGTTGTTTAGATTGTTAGCACATTGCACAAAATGGGGGAAAAGGTACAATCTCTGCTATGTGGGCAGTTGAAGTCTGGATGAAACCCTTTGTGAGGAAAAAAGGCTAATGGTGTGGAACAACAGATCCACAAGAGAATTTTTTTTAACAAAGCAATTTGGTGTGCCATTCTTCTATTGTGCCATAACAAAGCAGACCTTGCATATTCTTCATTGTCTATTGCTGAAGCTCTGATACGTTCTCAAATGTAGCCTTTTCATAGCAATTGGTTGAGTTGTATATAGAATCCATTTTGAAAATACACTTTTTGAGACAGTGGATAGCTGGTGCTGTATAATTAATTTTAAATACGGAGTATTCAAATGGCTTGGTCAGGATTTATTTTTCACATTGTCAGGTAAAATGAGGCAACATAGCTTACTTTTACAAATTCAGGAGCAGTTGCCCGAAAAATGTCTTCGAGGAGGAAGCAAAGATGATGTTGAATAATTTTGCTTCCAGTCATACAGCTTTCACTGTTCTACTGGTTAAAAGAGTGGAGACAAGAGAGCTGTGAATATGGCTGTATTGTTTTCTGTATGTGATTCATTTGAAAAATTCCAAATAAGTAGTTCTGTAGGAGAGGATTCAATGACCAAATCAGGATTTTGTATAGCCAGGTTGCCAAATTGTTACTGTATCATGTCAGTCTCCATGTAACAAATGGTTTATGTGCTCTGAATATTTTTTTCTTATTCTATCTAAAGAGGGGCCTAAGAATAAATGTTCCACAACTGGGCAAGTAGTCACAATGTCTCCCCAGCACTTTGGTAATAAGATTTAACCATGGCCTGTTAAATAAGCCAGAATATCTGAACTGACAGAAGACTCATCTATAAACCACAGTAGTAACATGATCACAACTTGCTAAGCCACCATGTGGCTTGTTTGATTTGGGTTTAGCATGATGCTTAAGCTTAAACCCAAGAGTGGATACTTGTGCTTAACCCAATTATGTGGATCTCATTTTATGTGGATGAGCCGCTTTGGAACATGCACAGCTTTGTGCAGTTTATGGCTTAGTAGAATTTTGGGTGGGGACAGTTTAAATGCATTCTTTAAAACTTTAAGCCAATATTCCTAGTTGTGTAGGTGTACATTGGGGAGGGAGAGGGGAAGAGAGGGGCTCTGCAAAGATTAAGGCACAGGTAACAATTTTGCCTATAAATTGCACAGTCACGCAATGTATTTCCAAATCATGGCTCAGGCTACTTTAGTGATGGCAGATATCATCTCCCTTTTGGGACACAGGCAGAGCAGAAAAATATAGTTTGACTGCTAGGCAGAAAAAGTTGCTCATCCTGGCTTGTTGTGTAGTATGGATCTAAGCTAACCACAACTCAGCATGTGTATACTTGGTCTGAATCTCACTGACATTCACGCACTATTTAAAAAGCAGAAAGGTACAGGCCTTTTTTTGTACCTCTAGGAAAACAGTTTTGAGCAGTAAAAAACAGACTTTCTCCGTATCCTTCTAGTTTCAGGGTGCTGGGAGTAGATTTTCAACAAGGCATGCTCAACATGCCCCCATGAGATGATCCTCCCATGCTCAGTTTAGTATTAATGAGCATCCCACGCAAAATGGGAAAAGTATCATGTTGTATCAGTAGACCAGATTTTCTCAACCTTGACTGCTTGAAGGTATGTTTGAAGCATTGACGGTTTGCAGCTTGAAGTTACTCTGACTGGAAAATTCACACATCTTTAGATTGCCAAAGTTGAGAAACACTGCAGAAGACGTTATGCTGAACTTTTAGTTCCAGCAAAAAACGAATTTATCTGACCTCCAGAGCTGGTCATACCATATCCCTTTCCACTCCAAATTATAAGATGGACTATCAAAAAGTTGCCACAAAAATGGTGATATTGTAGCTGTTGCCTTAAAATTGCTCAAATGAATGTAGATCCTGGGATATATCTTGGAAATTATACAACACATTTTTAGTTTAATGTAGTTTCTAGGAGAATGTAAATAAACTAATTTGCTCCAATATTCAGTGTTATCCAACATCCCTGTGCTGGGAATTTGAGCACCTAAGAACAAAAAGCATGAATTAAAATTTACCTCCTCCATTGTCCAGCCACAAAACAATTTCTAATATTGGTGCCACCCTTTTTTGAATCTCGATGCTAAAACTTGTTTGGCTGATGATGTGTCAAGTGAGTAGTGCAGTATTATAATTGTTTTATGTTTGGCCATTATAAACTTAATACCAATATCAAGAATAACTTTGCAAACATTTTTAAATGCCCATTTTTCCAATTAAAATGAATTGTTCACTTGTCAAATCAGCAATGGTTTAAAGAGCAATGGTTTAAAGAACAGCACTGTTTTCTATTTGAAGTGCTTATTGGTATCAGTTGACACAGGGAAATCTTTTATAACATTCACTTCATTTCTAAATAATCGTTGAAGATCACCAGATTAAATACAGTTGAGAAGTGAATTCAGTTAAGAAATGAATGCAGTGCATAATTTTATCATGGAAAAATGGAGAACTACTGTTTTGACAGTAATTTATTCAGGTCTGGAAATGATGGATAGTGTGGATATATCCTACAGAGCGGTCCCCAACCTTGGCGTGGTGGGGAGAGGGGAACCAGGTTGTGTGAGTGGTAGGCTGGCACACAGCTCAATTTACATGAGCGGTGGGCTGGCGCACACCCACATGCGCATACAGCTTGAGCAAGTTGAGCTGCGTGCACGGGTGTATATGCACTGACCCACTGCTCTCACAAGTCGAGAGTGTGCACATGTGCACCAGCCTGCTACTCATGCGGTCCACTTATGAATAGGTCATGGACCGGTAGTGGGTGCAGCCTGGGAGTTGGGGACCCCTGCTATAGAGAACATGTTTAAAATGTTAAATTCTAGAAGTAAAATTCTTTTGGAAAATGAATAAAAAATTCAATTTAGTTACTCAGAGGAAATCTGTGGTATCCAGTTGGATTTTACTTGATTGTGCACGGGTTTAAATAATATAAATGCTGCTATTGATGTTGAGGCACCAAATAAAAGTTGCCAGTACTTTTCCCATTAGAAACGGATCCAGTTACAGATTCATTTATACAGCTTCTGTTTAATTGTACCTAATGGTCCCTTGTAAACTTGTCTCTGAGTCATAGAGATGTCAGATGTCAATTCTTGCTTCTCATCAGATTTTTCCACCATCCCTTAAGAACCCAAACCTTGTAAATACATCAAAAATCTTTACCTCAATTATAGATGTCACACTAGTCCATATTTGCCAGCACCAAGTCTACATTAATTATCTTCCAAATATACTGTTGCAGAAAGAGGGGTTGAGTTTTGAGCAAGCTTAGAAAAAGCTTAGAATAAACCCTAGAAAAGCAGTTTTAAATTTATGTCATCTTCTCAGTCAACTTTCCCCAATAGAATGAATTGCAAATGCATATAATTCTCAAAGTTCCCAGGCAACACGTATCTGGGGACTTCTAGAAAATGCATGCTTAACACATGAGGAAGGATGTTCACATATGTGTATATGTTTCATAAATATTCAAGCCTAAGGTGAGACATTTGTCCTACTCCAGTGCTACATCTATGTGTTAATATCCAGAAGGTATGGACATAGAAGTCTGGTTTGCTCACAGGTAGCAAAAAAGACTTGGGTTTACCCTACACACTTACTTACTTCTGATACACTAAAGTCAAAGAAGACGCCATGTGGCTTTGATATTCTCATTGGATCCCTCTAGTGCAATATGCATACAACCCATTAAACATTTAATCCCAGTATGTGAGTACAATCTAGGTCCCATTTATTTGACTTTCTGGTTAGCATAAAGTCAAATAAATGGAACCTACTTGTTGATGCAGTTTTTTATTTAATTAAAACTTTTATATTTGACTAGACAGTTTCAAAGAATTACAAAGCCCAGAACATTTGAAGTTCAATGACAAATGTTTGATTTCTTCAGAGTAGCTTAAAATTTTTTTGAGGGGGGTGACACAAAACAGCTTATCCCCCTTAGGTTAAAATGATTGATCCAGATTGAATGAATATGATTCACTGAGAGAATGTTTATCTGTTTGAAAAGAATGCTGTCATTCTCATGCTGGTGGTAATACTACCATATAGTCTGAGAGTACGCAGTAACATAAATGTGCTAAATAAATACATACATATGTAAAACACTGAGTGAAAGCAGTTAATGGGGGCAGTTTTTGCCCATCACTAACTTTTTTTATAGATTTCAAACAGGTGTGTGTATGTAGGATTCTGCATGTTTGCCATGATACAGATAGTCCTTGCTTTACCTCAATCAAGACTGGCAACTCTTGTTATGCCACACAATTAAGTAAGACATCATATGACTACAATTTATAATTTCACACCAGCTTCTTTCTTCATTGACTCTGCTTGTTGGAAATTAGCTGGGAATCATGCAAATGGAAATCACATGACTGGGATGCTTCACTATCATAAATTCAAAGACTGTCCATAAAGTTACTTTCTCAGTGCTGTCGTAACTGCTAAATAATTGCTAAACAAGGCAGCTGTTAAGTGAGGATTATCTCTATGGCTGGGTTCAATTCAAATTAGAAAAAATTTCAGAGGCAAGTTTTCAAGAATGACCAGCTGTGTACATTAGCAGAAGGGATAACTTCTCATTCCACCTGAGAGAAATGGATTGGGTAAGTGTTTTTCTACATCACACGAAAGCAACCCAGTACAACCTGTGTACCCAGGAAGGCTTTGAAACCAATCGGAAATTATATATCTCCTTACATGATATCTTAGACTTTAAATGCACACTTCAGTTTAAGCTAATGAATGTCTTAAATATATACATTTTAAAAGCCTAATGTGGTATGTCCCCAAGTCATCCTCACATGAATCAAAGGAAATGTTTGCTCTGAATGTTTACAGATACCTACTTTTGAAAGAAGTGGGAGTGTAAGTTGATACTGATAATTCATTTTTGTAAATGCCTTCCTTCCTTCCTTCCTTCCTTCCTTCCTTCCTTCCTTTCCTCCCTCCCTCCCTCCCTCAAATGAATTCCTGATCTTGCCATTGTCAAAGTCCAGAAAACTACTTGTTCACTTTCTGTTCTGTCTCCTGCTCAGTGGTGCCTAAGCATCAGGCACCTGATTGTTACTGATTATTACTCTGCTGAAACTGTTTTCCACTGTTAAAAACATTTTTTCACAGCTGTCATTGTACTAGATCTGCATGCCACACTGAAGCAAGCTGAGCTGTATGAGAGTTACTGAAATTCAGTTTTGTGTAACTCAAAACTGTTTCAATGACTTCCATTTTTGGTTAATCTTTTACTTCATTTTGATGTCCTCTGAAATACTGTGCATAATTATAAGATCCACCTGATTCCTGCAGACCTTCAGTCTGCTTTTTTCTCTTTGTCTTAGTTTTTTTTTTAAAAAAACAGTAATTTATTTTGCTTGACAGGCAGTTTATCTGTACCATTCTGTTTCTGAATAATGTGGATGTCTTTCAAACCAAAATAAATGGTTATTTTATATAATTTTTCACAAATTTGCTATAATAAATCATTCTCATACCATGTTCATACAAAGTTAGAGGCCTGAGCTAATCTCTTGGGTTTGGGAAAGGTAAGAAATACACACCTGTCTGAATCTATAGGAACAGAGTTTATTTTTAAGGTTCCAGATCTCTTTCTGACTATAAAATTCTGGGGAACGAGGGAAAGAAGGAATAAATCCATAGCAAGCAAAAGAAGTATTGGAGAATTGCTGCTGCTCTTGTCTTCCACCATTCACCCACCTGATGCAAATAAGCTTGGAGTAAACATTTTTAGGTAGCTAAAACAGCATCATCTGTACGCAAGAGGGAAAAAAATAATAGAAACATGGTAGAAAGAATCTTAAGACTCCTCCACAAAAAAGAGGGGACCCCCCCCCAGAGCTTTATATGATATATAGAGGCACAACAGTGCATATTGAATGAAATAAAATGGGACAATATCAGGGAAAAAACCATTGGTGGGTGCAACTGAATAAAACTACATGCTGCAGAATTTAGTTTTCAGGCTTCATTGGATGGTCATTGTTGCCTTTTTCCTCATTTTAGTCTCTTCCTCTCTGGCAGTCTCCTTGAACTTTCATTGAATTTCAGAATTCTAGATTACTGCCTTCCTTTCTCTGTCTGCAGCAGTGGTGTAGTAGGGTCTATGTGAAAGTGAGGTGCAAGATTAGATCAGTAGAGAAAGTCATATTCTAGGTCAGATCTAGATATTTGATGGTCCTTTGGCTCTCCCTGTCTCCCTGCCTCGCTTGAGGTAAATTGGAAAATAGAAAATAAAGTGTGACTAAGTGAGCTGCAGAGAGTGGGAGAAGCAGCTGAGAGATTCCTTTAGCAAGAGAAAGCTTTTCTGCACCTGCAGCAGAAGAGCAGCAGTCAGGCTGAGGAAAAGGCAGGTAAGGCTCTGGGCTCCTTCCTCCGTCAATATGTGAGTGGCCCTGGTGGCAGAATTAAATTCAGCCTATTGGTTTGGTTCTCCACAACAGTCCCAGCTTCTCATGCAGCTCCTTTGAAGAATTAATTGCCCACCCCTGTGCCAGGTGGAAAATTAATCAACAAATGGCAGAGGTGCCCTTTCAGCACAAAAAAGTTGGCATGAAATCTGTGTGGACTGCGGTCCCACACACAAGCAGGGTTTTTCCTCTACCCAAAAGCAAACTAAAGAAGACAGCAAGACAAAATTGCTCAACTGCACGCATATAACTTTTTAGCTGAACAGGCCTGGTATGTATCAGGACAGCCTTAATCTCTACCTTTCATAATTATCTAATAAGGATTACTTCCTCGTTGGAAAGGGGAAATTCAATCAATGGTCCATGTGGTGGAGAAATAGTTTAATATATTTATTGTTCTATATGCAAGTGGTTTAGTCCTAGGCTACTAGGAACCAATCCAAAGAGCTGCTGAAAGGCGGCAAGTTTAAAGAAATGCCATAGGCTGAAGGCAAGCAGGCCAGCGCTGTAATGTAAAAGGCGGTTGCGAGGCTTACAGCCAAAAACTGTTCGCTATTCTGACTAAGTTGAATAACCTTTTGTTTGTTGGAAACCGGTCTACCTCGGTGTGTGATTTGTTCGAACAAAACACTGGCAACGAGAATGGGATCGTCCTGACTCGAAAACCTGCACGCCGGTGATACGAGGCCAGACACATAGCAGCCGATGTCTGGAAGCAACGCACCCGGCCCGCACCCTTCAAACCCCGAACGATGAAGGATTGGGAGTCATTACACAGATCGCTTCCCAGATGTATCTGGAAAGGCAATGGAATAGATGACCATCTCGGAACAACGCAAGCGAGGTCTGTATTCCTTACCCACTGCAGGGTCAACGGTTTTTAAAAAATGGCTAAGGCCCTTGCGAACTCCCGAACGTTAAGAGCGCAACTGACATTGGCCAAACTCCAAAAGAAATCCTCCGAAGCAACACGTACGCTCCGGCAGTGTCAAACTTAAGATAATGGCGCATGACCTTCTACCGCAGAGACCATGCGAGATGGGGAAGGACCAGTGCTGCCGATTCTCCGTGGGCTTAGCTCTACGGCATAATAGGGGGTGAGTGGCGATTTTCTCACATCGACGAAGCGACTGAGAGATCGCGTGGTATTCAGGCTCAGAGACACTTGACACAGCACAAAGTAAAGCTCGTTAAACAAGGCCATATCAACGTGTGACCGAAGCAATCGCGGAAGCCATGGCCATCCGAAGCGCACAAGAAATCGCGGTCAAACTCAAAAAGAGAATGAGGGCAAAAATGGTGAAAAACCCAACTAGAGAAACGGAAGCACCTACCACACTAACCCATTTCGAAGAGTCGAGAGAGGAAACTGAACTCAGCGAGGAAGACTGACGACGGTCCACCAGTCTTACTCGCAAATAAAAATGAGCGAGAAAACAGGAAATTGGCGGGATCGACTGGTTGCGGAGGAACCATGCCGCCGAGGCCGAATGCAGATGCTTCTCGGATGCTTAATCTGCAGGGTACGTGTAAAAAACGCAGACACA
>BHFT01044212.1:0-24126 GCA_004320025.1 Laticauda laticaudata
AGAGGGATACAATCAAGATCAAGTGAGGTACTAATACCACTCTATAAAGCCTTAGTAAGACCACACCTAGAGTACTACATCCAATTTGGTCACCACACTATAAAAAAAGATGTTGAGATTCCAGAAAAAGTACAGAGAAGAGCAACCAGGGTGATTAGGGAGTCTAAAACATATGAAGAACAGTTACAGGAACTGGGTATGGCTCGTCCAGTGAAGAGAAGAGAAGGACCAGGGAAGATATGATAGCAGTGTCCCAATATTTGAAGGGCTGCCATAGAGAGGAAAGGGTCAAACTATTTTCTAAAGTCCCTGAAGGCCAGACAAGGAATGATGGATAGAAACTGAACAAGGAGAGAATTTACATGGAAATGAGAAACTTTCTGACAGTGAGAAAAATCAACCAATGGAACAGCTTGCCCTCAGAAGTTGTGGGAGCACCATCACTTGAGACTTTCAAGAAGAAATTGGATTCTCATCTGTCAGAAATGGTGTAGGGTTACCTGCTTGGGCAGGGGTTGGAGTAGATGACCTACAAGGTCCCTTCCAACTCTGATTGTCTGTTATCTGTTAAGAATGTATGTTAAATGAATGGCAGTTGAATATAAAAGTGAGTATTACTATGAAAATAGTACACTAAAATGGATTAGTGACATGACTAAATGAAGATGAAATATCAAATCTGAATGAAAAATGAATATTTGAGAGAAAAGAGATGGTTAGTTGGAGTTGAGATACTCAAAATTGAAAAGGTTAGAAATTAAAGGATAAAAACCAGTCTATGAATGTGATGGAAGTAAGAATAGAAAGTTGTGAAGAGGTGTACTGAAAGGCATGGTTATAGAATATTGTTTTGTTTATCTCATAACTTTTTTTTTCTGTTTTTTATTGAATTTGCATGACATTGATTACTCTGGAAAGAATTAGCACAATGGGTGTGCAGGTAATTGTCAGTATTGTTTCTTACACAATCAATTATTTATTTTTACTGACATAAAATTAGTTTTTGATGAAACATATTCATTACTGACAGCTGACATATTAATAATGTGAATAGT
Source organism: Laticauda laticaudata (assembly GCA_004320025.1). NCBI lineage: Eukaryota > Metazoa > Chordata > Lepidosauria > Squamata > Elapidae > Laticauda > Laticauda laticaudata. The sequence continues at coordinate 1,056 of BHFT01044212.1, forward strand.
CACAAGAAATTCATCTATTCTGGAAATATTACATGAGAGTTCATAAATAATTTTCATTTCCTTTCTCAAGAATTGTTTTCCCTCATCTGGTAAGAATTCCAAGATATATTTTCTTTTTAACTGAGAAGCAACCTTTAGGCAAAATTGAGTTGTATAGTTAATTCTTGTAATCAGTGCCTGGAGTTTCTCCAGAAATTACAAGCTCTGTATTCTGTAGGTCCCAAATAGGGATTTATAGAACCCCTTGAGAAACTTAACTAGTATTAGCAGAACATATTTTGTATTTTCCATTAAGCTATGCTGACTTTTCACCAAGGCGGAAACCTCCAAATCCACCTTGAAAATTTGTGGTGTGAAATTATCTTATCACTCAGAAACATACCTAAACAGAAAGTAAGAGAGAGTGGGGGAAAAAAATCTCCATAGACCTCAAGCCCATTACCATAATGTCAGATGTTGATTCATGCTGTATTTGCCAAAAAAGTATACTAAACTTCTAAATTGTCTCTTTCTGACTTCTCATATTTGTGGATTATAATCCACAACTCATAAATCATCATATTACTAATTGTAAATATATTGTTTAGATGAAAAATTTATACAGCTAATTGTGAAAATATTTTTATAGATTTGGGTTTTTTTCCAGCATATTCTTTGGCCTCTTTATGCATAGAATTTGAGTAAAGTTTATTATTCCTGAAAGAACAAATGCATCCAACAATATAATTACATTGCCTAACTGCATGCATGCTGCATTAAAGCCAGATTATTTTATTATTATTATTATTATTATTATTATTATTATTATTATTATTATTATTATTATTATTAAAACAGTTTCAGTACATTTGAAAAATTGATTTTACTGGGACATAGATTTCCAGATTAATTTCTTATATTTAGAGATTAAGCATTTATAGATTTCCCTAACTCATTTTTGTAAGTGAAGGAATCTTCTGGAATATTCATGGAGAAATCATAAAAATAATATAAATAAAACCAAATATTAATGTGTGTGATCACAGTTAATTAATGTATATTATCATCTCCTTTTCCAATTAGGTTATCTCCCTTGTATTGGCAACTGACAGATGCAATGTACTGCTGGCTAATATTATAGTTTAATGTCAGACAGTTGAATGGAGTTTCATACATACCCATTTCTTGTCATGTATTTAAGAGCCCAACTGATATTGTCCTGTTTCTATAAGATATCTTTTTGAAATAATCTATATTGTATAAGCTATTTTTTTATATTAAACTTTACCATTTAAATATGTCACCATAGTAGTAAATTGATGTAAATAACTTTGTAGCTTTTAAATTGCTTTGGACAGATTTTCAGGAGTTGGTGACAGAAGATTCTATTCAATGTTTCTGACTGCAATATCTCTAAAAATGTTGCAATTTCTTTTTCTCATATGAATAAACATGGAGAGAAAGGTTAAGGAGTGTGATAGGTCTTAATTATTTACATGAAAAGCTTACCAGGTTTTATGGCCAATGAGCTTTATCAAATTTGCAAACTGACAACCTGTGAGTGTTGCTTTAATACTTATGTCTCTCACTCTTCAACTATAAGTTGTTTGTCAGCTTTGCTTAGAAGAAAAAAATGAAACAAGGAGGAGGAGAAATGTGGATTTATTATGTTGCTTTTAAAACACATTTTATTCCTTTGTTTTGTGTTCATCTTTCTTTTTTTCTAAATCTGTACATGTACAGTACATGCATATGAATAAATAACAGTATAACAGACTTGGAGGTCTTCTAATCCAACCTCCTAATCAGGCAGGGGATCTTATACCATTCTAGACAAATGTCTGTCCAATCTCTTCTTGAAAACCTCCATTGATGGATCATTCACAAGCTGTTTCACTGGTTATTTGTTTTGGGTGTCTACTTAGAAATCACTTTTTACCAAGGCAGAAACCTCCAAATCCACCTTGAAAATTTGTGGTGTGAAATTATCTTATCACTCAGAAACATATCTAAACAGAAAATAAGAGGGAGGAAAAAAGTATCCATATATCCCAAGCTACTACCATAATATCAGATATTGATGCTGTATTTGCCAAAAAGTGTATTAAACTTCCACATTGTCTCTTTCTGCCTTCCCATGGAAATTTCTACTTAGACATTAGTTCTAGATAGCTTCTCTTCTTGATTAGTTACCATCCATTGCTTCTTGCCCTTTCTTTTGGAGAATAGGTTGACTCTCTCTTCTTTGTGATAGCCTGTCAAATACCAGAATAGCTCGTCCTTCTTTTCAATAGATATGCCCAATTCTTGTAACTGTTCTTCATATGTTTTAACCTCGAATCCCCTGATCATCTTTGTTATTCTTCTCTGCACTCTTTCCAGAGTCTCAACATCTTTTTTATATCATGGTGACCAAAACTGGATGGAATATTCCATGTGTGATCTTACAAAGGCATTATGATGTGGTACTTATACTTCAGATGATCTTGATTTTATTCTTCTGTTAATGCAACCTAGGACTTCATTAGCATTTTTGGTGGCTGAAACAAACTGCTGGCTGATATGTAAGTGACTGTCCACCAGGACTCCAAGATCTTATATTTCAGTATTTTTGCCCTTTTAATTTCTATATCACATCTCTTTTAGCATCTTTTCCTAATGTTTCAGTTCCCTCTTTTATTCCCTACTTCTCCCAGATCAAAGAAACTTATTTAAAAACCTCTTTTTGTATTTCTGCGACTTGTCTTTCTCTGTGTGCTCTTCTCTGACTGAGATTTTTTTTTCCCTGCATGAGTGAATTTGAGACATTGTGCTTGCTGAAATACTATTGTGAATACTGCGGACAAAATATTTATATCATGTTTAATATATAGTAGGCAACAGCAATAACATGCTTTTTCAGAATCCAAAGGCTCAAGCAAGAAACAAAGGCTCAACTACACCAAGAAACATGTTGTCTGAAGATTGTGGACTCTTTAATCTTTCTCTTCAAGCTGTTTGAGACATTTTTATTTTTAAATTGGAATAAGACATTGTTTTTATTGGTTCACAACTTCTGGTACAAAACATCTCTGTAGCCTCTGTGCAATAATTTGTAAATTATTATTATCTTTTCTCAACCAAGATTATCTTTACCCCCAAAATATACAGGGGAAATATTAAGTATATCTAGCTAAAACTGACCTCTACTATCCATGCTAAATTTGATTTGGGGTCAGTTATACAAATCTAATGAATATACATTTTATTAAATAATCAGTTTTAATGTATGCTTTAGATTTGTGTCCACCTAAAAACTCTAAAAAGGTTTATATATACTTCCATTCTATTTAATGGGGAAAGAATATTTTATACTAATTTGATTAAAAATAACAATTGAAAATGAACAAACTAATGCAGAATAACAATGAAAAGAATAAAAATAAAGAACTGAGAATGCAGAAAATAGTTATTTCAATTCTGATCAACAAAAGTCCATTAAGCATTACCAGAGATAATAAATACATATCTATTTTCACCTTGATCAAATATACCAATTTTATATTCTTTCCTTTTACTTTTAATAATCTTGATCTCTCATCCCTTCAAACAATGACCTGGAATTTGTTTTTATTTTATTTTTTTCTTTCCTTCTTACAATATTATTCAAAATGTTAACAAGACTCTTTTGTAAATCTGATATAGGAAAATTATCCAGGCTACTCTCTTGTTTTGCTGTTTGTATATTCCTTTTAATTATTAAGGCATGTGCCAATATCAATGTCCAGTGTAGTATGTTTTTTCCATATTATTCTTGTAGTCTTCATTTTTAAACCCCTTTCAGATTAGTCTCGGTCTTGTTTAGCAAAAAGTTTTCATTACATCTTTTAAACAGTCTCTTTGTAGCGGCAGACACAGTTAAAATTTACCTCTGAATTGATTGTTCAAAAATATCCTTCAATATGTCCAATGTTAAGGTATTTTGCTCCATTCTTTAGTAGAAAGACAAATTTAAATGTGCCGCTCTAATTGTAATATTCACTACTACCGTCCTTCAATATTTTTGGAATTTCCAAAATTTCCAGCAAAATTTCTCATCTACACATCAGTGTACACTACATCAGTACACTACATTAATCAGTGCCAAGTTTTTCTTGTGACCAATTAACTTTATTTGTGGTTTCCATCTTTCAGATTAACTGAGATCTTATTGCTGGTAATACAATTTTTTTTCAAATGCTACCTTCTACAAAAGAAGACAGCCGATGCACAATTACTGAATTAAAATGATTGCAAATGTTATAATTTTATTTAGATAACTTACTGAGTGGATTTGATCCCATGTCTTTCTTGAGAAAAATAAAGACAAATGATTGCTTCCTTCTGCCAGGAAATCCCACAAAAAACAACTAGGATTTCTAACAATTAGCTTAACAATTTCTAAAAATTTAACCAGGAGATTGACTAAATTGGTGACAAAGTCACAGCAAAATTTGTTACAGGGAAAAGAAAGGAAAAATATGTTAAAATAGTGGTGGTCTATTAGAACTTGAATCTCATGCATTCAGCATTCACATCATGGGAGACATAAAATCTAAGACATCTCCATACTGCTTAGTTAGAGTCAATTCAGATTTTATTACTTCACTTAAATTATGCCAGACTAACAAATGTGACCTGACTTCTTCCTTTGAAGTTCTTCAAAAGGAAATAACACGGTGTTTCATTATGGAATTAGATGAAAAAGAACTTTCTCGACGTCTTCATCTATTTTATTTCTAGTTTATCTTTCAGGTGTTTATTAATAGCTTTGTCCTAGTCAAGAATACTGACATCTGCAATTTTTATTTTGCCATCTATTATTAACACCTTAGCTTGACACTTAATTATTGTCTAGGGATTTATCTATGTTCAGCAATATATTCTATTTTATCCTGAGATGGCTGAATCAATTTATTTCTGAGTCAGGGCCATCTATTCATTTATAAAACCATATTATTATAATGGCTTACTATTAATGTGATTTAGAAAACTGCAAAAATTATGTGATACAGGTTTATAAATAATGTCTCAAAAATGCACTTCTAAATGTATTTTCTCTTAAAATAAACATTTATAAACCAATCTTCACTGACCTGAAAACTCTGTTGGGATACAAAGAGGGCAAATAATCCTTTTATTTTGCCTGCCAGTTTGCATAGTATCTGTTCGTATCAGAATTAATATCCATAAAATTCTAAAGCACCTAGGTGGTATCTTTCAGATATTCACTGAGTCCACATATCATACTAAAGGCTATTTTAAAAAAAAAACCTTTGAAATCCTTTTAGTAAGAAGTCTTGGAAACCTTTTTGCAGTGGTACGTTGTCTTAATTTCACCTGTATTTCATCTCTAAACTGCTGCAGAGACAGGCTGAAGTTGCCTTTAATTGTTCCATTCTTAAAATGTTTCCTTCCCTTCTCAAAACAACTCTTGTTGCATGAACATTTCACACTATTTTAATGGTACAATCAAAGCAGAGGTCTACTTAGCTTCAGCTGGTTGCCTGCTGTGGACATGCCTCTTTCCCATTGCATCTTATAGCTTTTTTGACATGGATTGCAGGGAAGGCCAGTTTGGTGTAGTGTTTAAGGTACCAGGCTGCAAACTGGGAGACTCTGGGTTCTAGTTCCACCTTCAGCATGAATCTAACTGCATGATCCTGGTTCATTCTTTCTCTCTCAGTCCTAGAAAGGATTGATAGGGTCAGAAGAGTACCTGTTAAAATAGTCTTGAGGAAGTGTCCTTTCACTATTTGTAGTTTTATCCTAAGATTTTCTGAAAACACGCTGTTATGTTTGATAAACCATGTTGGGTTTCTTAGTATATGTTAAGAATACATCTCTGATTTATTCAGTGGGGCTACAATACCTATACAATAACTGTTGCAGTCCAAAATTCATTTTGGAATTGAGTGTATACTTCACATCTAGATACCTTATCATAGTAGAAGATTTCTAGATATCTGTCAGGAATTTGCCAAATGTTGCTATTGCCAAAATATGCATTAGAGATTTTGCCACTGATATTTCATTTATAAGAATGAAGCTTTCCTGTATTATCCATACGTATTCCCTGCAGTTAAAATATATCTTCATCTTTCTTTCTCATAATAAACATACTAGCTGTGTTTTATCTTGATGTTCTCATTTTGCATTAACTGAAGCAACAATGTTAGTTCTTTATTTGTATCTGGAAATGTCTCCATATAATTTGGGCTTTACAGATCCTTAAAGGGAAAAAAAATCCCTTTACATGGCTGTCCCATTTTAACCACCAGAATGGAAAGACCACACCATTTGACTTTGTTCAGTAACAGAAGCTTCTGTGAATGCATAGCCCATGTATAGAAATCATCCCCAGTTAGACAAATGAGGCAAACAGTGTGAATCAACCTGGTTTGATACTTTGTCAGAATGGAGCAGACACTTCATCATGCTGAGCAAAGTGATATGCAGCTGTGCATTGAAGTGTCTCACAATCTGTACCTCCATATTTAAACAAGAAGAAAAATGGTTTAATACAAATTCTAACAAAATATAAACTGCTTTTTTTTTTTATGTATGCCATAGCTGATCTGTTTCATTTCCATATTTTCTATTTTTTAAAAATGTTTTTGCTCTGTTTTTGAATTCTTTTTTAATTTTTTTTGGTATTTTTTTTAAAGTTTTTTTAGTTTCAGAACAGGAAGAGGAATTTAATGCAAGCCTCTATGCTCTAAGTCACTCTGCTGCATACTGTCTATTGACTTCTTACACAGTTGAAAAGTTATTTGTAATAGTGGATAATTCACTATAGGACAACTATTTTTTAATAATTGAATTGCTAACCCATAGGATACATTTCCTTTTCTAAAATATTATCCTATTGTTTAAATCAATGGGAAAAGATGGGATATTTAGCATTAATGAATTTACAGAGAGTGGATTAATGTCATCAGTAACAACAATCATCTGACAATGAAAAGCAATATGTAACTAGTATCAATTATGAAATGTTGGAAGGATGATTCTAAAGGTCAATTTTCCTGTCCCACAGCTTGGTTATTATCTCACCACTTGAAATTGCTTCTTTCAGTTACTGAACATGGTCAAAGCCTATGTGTCCCTGTTTGCCATTTCTATAAATAATTCTGCCTATCTGCTTGTTCTGTAAATCTAGATTCAGCAAGAAACATTATATCCTTCAATCTTTCTGTTAGGCAGCACAGGAAGAAAATGCCAAGTACCCCAACCTTTCTTTCTTTTTAGTTTGTTTGACTCAGCATTGGGATGACAGTATTCTGACATTAATTTGCAAGGAGAGCACAAAGAAGATTAGATGACAAGAGGCTAAAAGGAACAATGTAGAAATAAAGACAATAAGGGGACGTCCTCAAGCTACAAAATATGAAAAAGGGAAATACTATAAAGCATTGTTTTGGAAAAGAAATAAGTAAAAAAAGTCTTAAAGAGTCAAGTTACTCACTGGGAGTTGGCCACTGTGAATGCAAAGCACATCCTCCATCATTTTCTTTGGAATTCTTCAAATGGTGTTAATTTACAACTTGGACAAGTTGTTTCTTCTTTGATTCTAGATTAATATGTTTTATGAACTCAACCTTTCAGGGGTTTATCCAATAAATTGATAAAACTAAAGTGAGCTACCTTGGCTTGGATAGATTTAGAGTAGACATTGGATACAAGATGGGCAGCAAATAATTTTTTTAAATAAATATATAAATATATAAATATATAAATAAATATATAATATATAAATATATAAATAAATATATAATATATAAATATATAAATAAATATAACTTAATTTTCCAAGGCCACATATAGAGTACAAACCTAGCCTTTACACTCATTTCTTCTTGATAAAAAGGAAAGATAAAAATATTTACAGGCAGAAGATTCATGAAAACTGTGGAACCTGCTTACAGTAGGCTTAACATGGTTTAAAATAAACAACCCTCTCGAAAAAAATAACACCAACCACACATCATCCTCCAGCAAATAATAGCTTTGAACTCCCAAAAATGTTGTCCTTATATGTGATATTGCATCACTGAAAAGTCCCATTTGAAACTAGCAACCAATTTCGCTTTTCCTAACACCAAGATGCCAGTGGATAGGTTTAGAAGCTGCTGTATGAATCATTTTGGATAGACCAGAAAATATATTGTCTCAAATGTATTTCACCAGCCCAAAGATGGTTTAGATAATCTGGAAAAAAATGTTTACATAGAAGCCACTTTTCACTGTAGCTTTTACAATAATACATTGAATTGCTGAAATTAGCAGCAGGTCACATAGATTTATACCATTTGGATAAGGTTATTGCAGAAAAATCAGTGAGAGCTTCATCCCTCATGTTTTTGGACATAATATTTCCATCAGCTAGGTTTATGCTAGCATTTGGAAGATAAATACTGGGTGGAATGTTTGTTTGGTTCAACTGTACAATGTATGAATTATACTAATCCTATTGTGAACAGTTCCAATCTCATATTCTGTCATAGTTTATTCCTGGCATGGTTTAGGGAGGATAGTTGCGAAGCACTTATATAGTCCTTATGAGTCCTATGAAAATGGTTTAAGTTTCAAACACAAAGACCTGATGAAACAAATAGCAAGCAAGAAATAATGGAGAGTTTAGAGCTGGGATAAATAAAGGCTTGGTTTATGGCAGGTTTGAATACAACAGGGATGATGCAAAAACAAAATATTTAGCTATTGAAAACAATATTTAACTGATTCACAAGAAATGTTCAATTGTTAAAATTTGGAAATATGCAAGTCAAGCCTATCAGCAATAAGATCGAGAATCTTAACATTATTTGCAGGTAGATAAGATGCAGGAAGAAAGACATTATTTAGAATCATAGAACCATAGAATGGAAATGGTTATTTGATAGGTCTATTTTATCTGGAGGCTTTGTCAGAATGACAAAACATGTCTTGTGATGTCACAATAGATGCTCTGCCCATTACGCCTATATGTTCAAAGTCACAATGTATGGTACAAAGGGTGGAGTTGGCGTTGCAACATTGCAAAAAATGTTTGATCATTTTATCCTTGTTGTCCTCTCAAAAAAAGTCTATGGGGCCATTTAAGACATAAAATGCTGCCTCCTACTTAATGTAAGAATCTAAATCAAAGCACCAATGAAAGATGGCCTTTGAATAAAAGTATCCAGTAAAAGGAGCTTACTGCCTCTCTGGGTAATTGATTACACTATTACATTTTCTTATTACAAAGTTTTATGTCACCATCTTCATCAATTGGAGATTGTTTTCCATAATTCTGCATCCTGTACTTTGGGGTAATAGTGAACATACCTTGATTTTTTTTTCCTCTATGAGGTATCTTTTCCAGTTTCTGAAGAGTGACATTACAGTTCACTTTAGTCTTATGTTCTCAAGGCTGAACATTAGAATATGAAGCATTTTGGATTCTAAAGCAAAGAGTTGCAGTGAGACTTGCTTGTTTGTTTTCCTTGCTACTTATACACTGATCAGACACATGAAATATATTCTTGCCTTTGAATGAAGCACTTCACAATCCTATGTCCTCCAGCTCTTTTAGTCTAACTTCAGGATTTCTGAATCTTTGTAGTGTCCAAATTGTAGTATCCATATGGGATAGAAGTTGGATTTAACAAAAACAAAATGTCAAATAATTGTTGTCTATAGTTTGGAAACTACATTTTGTTACAATATTTCACTTACGAGGGACTATTCCATTATTTTTTTTTCCTTCTACAAAACTCTAAGTTGATTTTCAAATCTGGAAAATATGCAAAATTCTGCTCTCTTCAACTTCAAAAGTCAAAGAAATACTGACATATTTGCTTGAACATAGCATATGTTTACTATATAATTCATTGGACTGATTTTTTTCATCATTATGGTCATGACGGCAATACCAGAACAAGGTTTGGGGGGCAAAAGTCCTATTTGGGAGAATGAGCAGGACCACTTCTCTTAATAACTTTTTAAACCATGTAAAAGGAAACTAGAAACGTCAAATCCAGAATTTAATTTTCTTTAACAACATCTGTGAAAATATGCTTTCTCTGAATATCCATGGCTTTTTCAACAACCAAGGATAAAGAGGAACAAAAGAGAAACTGCTGAAAAAGGTTGGTGAACCCATCCAATTCAGATAATATGGAAGGGTAGGGAAAAACCCAAGAAAAGATGGACATTAAATATTCAGTTAATAAGAGAAAAATAATACACCAACAAACTCAAGGAGAAATTAAATTATTTCCTAAAGGAAAATAATAATGGAGCAACTACGAAACAAAACATTTGGGACACAATGAAGGCAGTAATAAGAGGTACAACAATCTCTTATAACACCAAGAGGAATAAGGAAAAATACGCCCAGCAAAACAAATCGCAACAAAAAATTAAGGAATTAGAAACTCAATTAAGAGTACCCCAAAGGATTCAAAATTGCAAGATCAGATAATAATAACTAAACATAAACTGAATTTAATTGAACAAGAGAGAATGAGTATAAATTTGAATACAACTAGACAAACTTATTTTGAGCATGCTAATGAGCCAGGGGGATGGCTATCATATAGACTAAAAAAAAGGAAAGAAAAGAGATTGATATACCAGCGAATAGATGGAAGGGGGGATATACAACAGGGAAAAGAACAGAATAAAAGAAATTGCCATAAGTATTTTGAAGAGTTATACAAAAAGGAAGAAGTTAATGAAATACAATAAGAAACTATTTAGATGAAGTGATGATATAAGCAATTGGGGAAAAAAGGAAAAATTATTAACAACATTTCTTGGTTTGAATTGAAATCAGTATAGAGAACCAGAAAATAGAGAACCAGAAAAACAAACCCCTAGACCAGATGGATTCCAGGGCAGCTGTACAAGGCAATAGCAATAGGACTCTTATGGTGTATGTTTTTAATGACGTCTTATGGCGCCAGGATGCTGGACTCATAGGAGGGGGCAATGTTTTCGCTGGCCGAAGGAGGTTCGGATCCCCAATATATACATAAGATAGGCCGATTTCACTGTTAAATATTGATTACAAAATATTCACTTCTATTATAGCAAGTAGACTAAAAGATAATTAAATGAGCAATATATTGAAGATCAAAATGGATTTCTCCTGACCAGACAAATCAAGGAACAATTTAAGAATAGTACTAGATGTCTTAGAATTTTATGAAGCCCACCCCAAAAACAAATTGCACTTATGTTTTTAGATGCAGAGAAGGCCTTCGTAACTTAAATTGGCAATTTTTTAATCCAAAAAAATTATAATATGAATTTTAGGCACCAATTTGAAAATATTATAATAATCATTTATGATACACAACAGGCTAATATTATAATAAACGTGGAATATACCCACCTAAAAAAAATAGAAAAAAGGAGTCAACAAGGGCTGCCCACTCTCACCCCTGCTCTTCATATTATCATTAGAAGCATTACATATGTGAATTAGACAGAACCCAGACATAAAAGGATTAAAGGTTAAGAAAGAAGAATATAAGTTTTAAGCATTTGCGGATGGTATGATTTTTTCATTGAGGAACCAATAGAAAGAGGACAAAAATTGGATGAATGAAAAAGAACAATTTGGAGCAGTAGCAGGACTTAACATTAATAGGAAGAAAACAAAATTAATGCCCTAAAAAATTTAACAGAAAAGCAGAAAATAGAACTAGAAGAAGTTTATGGGAATACAAGTGATAAAGTTAAATACTTAGGAATATGGGTGACAGGCACATTGCAAGACACTTAAGAAAATAATATGATAAATTGATGCAAACAGGTAAAGAAGGATTAGAAACATGAAGCAAGCTGCAACTTTCATTATTAGCAGGATTGCTGCTATTAAAATGAATATTTTTCCAAAATTTCCTTTATATATTTCAGACGATCCCAATCAAAGTACACAATTTTTTTTTGAAAAGAACCTTAATAAAAATCAAACTGTAAAATTTATCTGGCAAGAGATAAAAACCTAGAATAAATTTAAAGAGCATGCAGGATATGAAGAGCAGGGGAGGACTGGCACTTCCAAATTGGAGTTGTATTATAGTGCAGCTTCTTTTAGTATGGATTGAAGGAATGGGTGAATTTAACCAATAGAGATATTATTCTTTGAACGGCCAGACTTCAAGGGGGTGGCATGCTTTTTTATGGGATGTAGGGAAAAACTAGCCAGAAATATTTTCACAGACACCTAATTCAGAGACTATTATTAATAATTTGGAAAAGAAAATATGGAAAAAACATTATTTAAAAATACCAATGAATTTCAACAATGGAGGAATGATTCAACCCAATAATCTCGATATCACTAAATGATTAAATATAGGATCTATGGATACACCAAGGAAATTTGTAATCGTGGCAAGAACTTCAAGAGTGGGGACTGAAAATGAATCAGCGGGCATATCTCAAATTTCAAAGTAGATATAAACAGCGAACAGAAAGAATTTGTAATTAACAATAAACTCAGCAATTTAGTAAAATTTCATTTAGGATAGGCAAAAAAAATATAACAAGAATTTATAATTATTTATAGAAGTAGAATAGAGAAGAAATTGTAATAGGAACATGATAGCCTGGAGTAAGAATATTAGGACGTAGCATCACCATACCAGAATGAGAAAGGTCAGGGAGAAATAATAAAAATTACAAAATCGGTAGGCATTACAAAGAATAATGCCTATAAATGTTTTTATAGATGCCACCTTCCTCCTTTGAGATTAGCGAAGATGTACCCCAATGAGTCTCGATTGCTGGAAATGCAAAAAAAAAGATGGGAACTTTCTTCCATATGTGGTGGTCCTGTAGCAGAAGCTCAAAAAATATTGGCAGAAAATTAGAAATGGCTCGAAGAAATTGACAAGAGGGACAGATTGAATTCAACCAGAGTCCTTTTCTGTTAGGATCTTTTGATAAACAAAATATTAAAAAAAAAGTGAATATATAATAATACACATTGACAGCGGCCAGAATTGGCTTTTGCACAATGTTGGAAGCAAGCCTAGGTCCACAGAGGAGATGAAAAATCTTTCAAAAAATTTCAAGTTGTTACAGAACGGACAAAGTACCTTTGGCATTAAAAAACAAAGGACACTTCAATATACTGCAACAGCTGGAACTGCGGGTACAAATGGATGACCAAAGATAGGACTTCACACTAAACTAAATCCATGTCTGTGATACACAGAAAAATAGTCAGGATTAGGTGTGTGATATATAAAATAAGGATAAAAAAGAAGTCTTACAAACTGTTGAAGATGAGAATGTTTTTAATTGTTTTCTATTTTTTTATTTCTATTTTCTTCTCCCTTTCTTCTTTTTCTCTCTTTCATTTATGTATGTGTTGTTGGTTTGGTTTAATTGTAAAATCAATAAAATTTATTGAAAAAAAAAATAAAAAGGTTGGTGATCTGACAGGATGCAATTCGTGAATATGAAAAGGAGACAAACAACAAATGGTGGGCTTTACCATTTGCTTGTCACACAGGAGAATAATGGAGCTTACTAACCCATCCTCAGAGAATGGATGGAGCCGTGGAATTTTCAACAGCGAGCAAATCAGACAAAAAAATAAAAGACTCGAAACTATATATAATTATCAAAATGATGTTTTTATTCTGGTTGCACTATTTTTTCTAATGTAGTCTCAACTGACCATTTTAAATATAAATGTAACCCACTTCCAAGGACAAAAAAATACACAATTATTTTCAAACTGTAGATAAGAAGCATTATAAAAAGGGTCATGGGACTTAGAAGAAGATATAGTCAAGAGATTTTTGTGCATATCATGCCAGTGGTGCCTACATTTAGGTATGAGATGGAGTCTTAGTAGATTTCTGGTAACTTGGTTATGTATGTATTCATCCCCGTGTGTGTGTGTGTGTGTGTACATGTGTGCCATGTGTGTAGAAAGAGAAAGAAAGAGAGAAAAAGAGAGGCTAGGATAAATTCAAGCCACATCTTACAGTTATATAACTTAAAATGACAGATGACAAGCTTTCAGAGGAAACAATGCTTTGTAGTTTATTTATTTATCACACTGTGAGCTGTAAATTCACCTATTTATGGAACCACATTTTTCTCTATTGTTTAGTTCTGTAGGTGGTCTTCTATTATCAAGTTGGATGTCATAATTATGTCAATTTGATGTCAGGTTGTTGCAGGCATGAACTGACTTCATTTTATTTTAATTTACTTTTGCTTCAAGAAAAGGAAGATGAAACTGGAGGGATGTGTGTGTGTGTGTGTGCATGTGCTGATGGATAAGCAGCTGCTGAATGTTTGACAATATAGGCCCTTGTTCTTTCTTGCATTCCATATTAAAAGTTGTATGGTGGCATTAATGAAACAATTAAATTGGTCGGCCAATAAATTTAGACAAGTTATTAATAATAGTTTATTTATTTAAATTGTATAGTTTATCACTATAGTGATCAGCCATTTTATTGAATGATAGTTGATAGAGATGTAGGTATAGATACCACGGCTTAAAACAGACTGTAAATAAAAATTGTGAGGTCATTTCTTTTGAAGTAATTGGCATAATATTTGTGAGTGCTGAAATTAGCAATACCAATAGCACTGAGATTTATATACCACTTTGTAGTGTTTACAGCCAACTCTAAGTGATTTTACACAGTCAGTATATTACTCCCAACAATCTGGGTCCTCATTTTACCAACCTCAGAAAAATGGAAGGCTGAGTCAAGCTTGAGGCGGTCAGGCTTGAACTGTCAGCATTAGCCTGCAATACTGCATTCTAACCACCACACCACTATGACGCCTTGGGGAATGAGATGTGGTCTCCAAGGAAGGAAACTGATCCAATAGTTCTGGAATGTATTAAAATATAAAGAAAAAGAATCATAACATATTTCAGGTAAATTTTAGCATAGCTTGAAGGTGATTTTTTTTTCTACCAGCAGCTACACTCAATATGTAGGAATAACAAGAGTCTTCTGTTTTGGGATGGACATTAAACTTTTCATTTTAACAATTACATTAAGCGTATAATAGGATTTATGCTGTAAATTTTGTGTGATTCTTCCTAAAAATATACAAGAACCAATCTTTTCAGTAATCATGGTTTAGGCACTCTTGAAATACAATGAATTGTGGAAATCTTATATGAGTTTCATGTTGAAATAAGAAAAGACTGAATTGACGATTTCTGGATTTAGGGATTAAAAAAAGCCAAAGAGATGGGGAAAAACAATAAAATGATAATTAATTTATAGAAAGAGTGGAAGAGGTAGCTATGTATTTTCTTCTCTTTTCATTCTTTTTTTCTTTTTCTCACTATCTATTTGTTGTTGTTGTTTTGTATACTTTTATTGTATTTTTTAAAAATGCTACATACCATGGAATTGAAATGCTCAGACTGCACTCCCTAGACTTGGGAGGAAGCAGAAATTTGAAAGACTTGGAAATGCAAGGCACATGCTGGAACTTATAGGAATTACCAAAGGACAGCAGATTGTATAAGTGCCAGAAATGTATGAATCATGACAGCTGAGGTAAATAGACTTCTGGGTTAGAAGCAATAAATATCTGCATATAAGGTACTAAAGGACACAGATAATGAGCAGTCTCGCCTTTATGACTTCTGCTGGGAAAAAGATGCTAGGATAAATAGGTGTTTTGGTCTGATATAGCAAAAGTTATACTATATTCTTCTGACTGCTGTTGATCAAATCAAACCCCATCAACTCCAACTATTGATAATAATTTGATGCTGTGGAAACTGCATTTTAAATCAATTTTTATGAATGTTATCAAGACTATGAATATTCCATTACTCCTATTTCCTATATAATTCAAGACACGAGAGCAGGAAGCAAGAGACTATCAACAGCTTTCATTGTTTCTTTCCTAGTCTGATATCTTTTGCTTTGTGAATTTGCATACACATCATTTTTGCAAGCTACTCTGATTAACATATATAAATAAAAAAATCTTGTGGGTTTCTGATCAATGTAATTTTATATTCTGGCAACAATATTGTTCTGGGTGCATCTATATATCTATGGAAATAAATATATTCAGTGTATAACATCAGACTGCTAAGATTATATTTTAAATGCACAATTTAAACCATAGCACATTAATAGAATAATTTTATATACCTTTCTTAATGTTTCAACAGCAGCTGATTAGGGTTAGGTTTGCATTTGCGAAGGTCACAATTCTAGGTCATAGATGTGTATTTTGGTTGTCCTATAAAAATCTGTTTTGATTTGACTCAGTTACAGTGATTTTATAAAATTGCTTCATTGATCCATATGGATGTTTCATTAACAGACAAAGAGGGGAATATGAAGCATAAGGGGAGGGGTGTATTTTTTTCTAATCCAATAGCCACCTCAAATGGTTGCGTCCCTATTGGCAGGGCCAGGTCTTCAGGCACTTACAGAAAGTCAAGAAAGTAATTGTGGGTCTCATCTTAGGATCATGATGTTCCAAAGGGCAGGAGCCAGGGCAAAAAGACTTTTCTCCTGGAGCCCATCAACTGAAAATTCTTGACTGATGGGGCCAGCAGCATGCCTTTTCTGCTGGCATGGGTGGGCTGGACCAATCTTATTGGGGTGAGACAGTTTTTCAGATAACCTGGACCCATGGCATGAAGGTCTTTAAAAGTGATAACTAACACTTTAGATTATACCTTTAATTGTAAACCAACAGTCAATCTCATTGAAGAGGGCCATGCTAGGAGCCCCAAAACTGTCTGTGCTGCTGCATTCTATTCTAGTTATAACTCTGAATATTCTTCAGGAGTAAAGCATATTGCAACAGTCCAAGCATAAGATGACTAGGGCTTCAATGACTGAGTGCAGGGATTCCTGACCCAAGAAAGGACCAACTGTTGCACAACATGGAGTTGTGCAAATCTTTCCCGAGGCAAGACTGTCACGCCCTCTTTGAACTCTTGGAACATGAATTTCCTGGTACCCAAAGTCATTCAGTCTTGCCAGAATTCAGATGAAGCATATTGTCCCTTATCCAGACCCCAATAGCTTCCAGGCACCACAAGAGAGCATCAACAATACCATATGGAATTATTTTGGACAATCTCTGGTCTGTCTAAAACTGAACATTGAGGAGGATTCTAGACATCTAGAATATATTGTCTCCCAATGCCACAAATAAAATAGTATTTAGAACTGATTAGGGTCCTCAATGAAATCGAGTTTGATACCCCTGACCTGGAAGATTGAGAATGTCCATAGGAAGAGTTTTGCAGAGTGGTGATGTTTTATTTGTGATTTTTTTTCCACTTCACCATGTCCCATCATTGCATTTGAAGAAAATTGTCAAGATATGGAATTCTGTCTGTTAAGAACTGACTCCTTCCATTGAGTATTGTAGGAGTGGGATCGTTGAAGTGTCACAAACTTTTTTGTTTTTCTCTAATTGTATAAATATATATCACCAAATTTCCACATGACACATAATAATGTGTTATCCCTTCCATTGTAAAGAGCTAGTCATACTGCCACAACTCCTGCCTCATATTTTTCACTCTCCACCCCTACCATGGATATTATTGCCATGATTATATATAGTATATCAATCAATTATCTCTTGCTTCTATGCTAGACAATGTAAGAGCTTTGTATTCTTTGTAATATTTATTTTTTCTCAATACTCAACAGCATATTTGAGAGAGTATTATTAAGGTGTTTATTTGTTCACTATAAATTTTGACAATATGTGAGAATATTGGACACTTATTATTTTCCTCCTTTATGTTCACTTGCCTGATATTAAAAATCTTAGATGTTAAGTTTATGCATTCCACTAATGCTGACTTATTTTTTTTCCACTTCAGCCAGCTAAAATGATGACAATATGATCCCCTCACTTTTCAGTATTCTTGTTGCTTTAATTCTATGCTAATCATGCAGAGAGAGAATTTAATACATATTTGTTTTTAATTTGATTGTTATTTTTTGATTTTGATTCCAGGAGAATGTTCCTACTGGTCTGAAAGCATAGTATGTATATTTTGACATCTTTTCCTTTTAATGCAAATTGGAGATTCAATCTACCTATGGGTGACCTTGTAATGGAGGGCAGTGCAACATTATAAATGGAATATTTGGCTATTTGCCATGTGTATAGCAAGGGCAGAAACCTAATCCTCTTTCAGTGCTCCATTCTCCTTTACAATGTTTCCAGAGTTGTCAAATATCACTAAATAAATAAACCACATGTCATTTCTGGGCTGTATGCTATATTGAGTACCAACTGCCAAAAATATAGAATTCAGAGAAGAAAGAAAGACATATGTTACACTTCTTTCATTTGTATTAATATATTGAAAGATTGTTTTCAAGCCAGAACTCGTCTGTGGCTTCTTGGAATAGATAGATTCTGTATACCTTAAATGTACACTGTTTGAGTGTATTTGTCATTTGAGTAGGTTATTTTGAAATACTTGTATCTTGCTTTTCAATTTTAAATAATATTAGTGTCTAATCGAAAAGTCATAGCTGTAAAAAAACAAGCTAAAATTCTATACACCTAAAAACAATGAAACCATAAGAGAACTAATGATATTTGATGAATTTGATTAAAGAATGTTCACAAAATAATTTGTGCCCATTTGATTCCTTGTGACATGGTGCCATCTGTAATATTGTAGACTTTGTGACTGAGTTTCAAGTTTATGCAGCAGTATAAACAGAGGAATATAAGAAAGTAACATTATTTTTATTTTATACCCTCTAGCTATATTTTATGTAAAATTGTTCGTAGCTAATTTGACTATGTGGATGGATGGATGGATGGATGGAAGGAAGGAAGAAAGAAGGAAGGAAGGAAGGAATTGCAGAATGTTAGTATTAAAAGTAGAAACTACAGGGTACACATTAAAGTTTGTTTGTTTGTTAAATTTATATGCTGCCCTAGTTCAAATTGGTTCAAAATATGTTTGCTTGGGAATAATTGGAAATACTATAAGGATGAATGCTCAGCAACAGCAATTTAGTTAAAGCTGGAAATTGGGACTTCTGCATGAGCTGGAAACCAAGAAGGACCACATTTAGTCTTTTGAAATTGTGAGAATTCAGTTTCCATAACAACATGCTTTTGTTTTATTTTTCTTCATGTTCTGATGTCATTTTTCATGTCACTTTTCAAACCTTTGGTGCTTTGGCAACAAATGTCTTGATGTAAGTTTGAGTTGCTTTTCCCAGAAAGATGACTAATTGGATTACCTAGTTAGATAATCCTTGTGAGGAGGAACATCAATATATGATAAATAGATTTGTTATTTTTCCAATTAAAAAGGGGGAATGGGACAAGAAGAGCTTTAAACAATTATACCAAACATGATCATGTATTTATTGGACAAACAAATCAAGAGAAAATTCAAACAATATAGATATATTTCTATTTTTGCTTGCTACTCTGTTACAGGGTCATTATTTCATATGGAATAACAATTTGCTTTGTGCATCTTGATCACATCTAGGGTTATAGTTATAGAGATTGTGATACTTTAATGCACCTTAACATTGTTCTATTTAACTGTAATATATGCACAGCTCAGAGATTTTTTATGTGGCTATGCATTCTAGTAGATTGCTGTTGTATTTTTTTCTCCTTCTCACACAAGGGAAAATCAGTGACAGAATAACTATGGAATATACCCAAAACTAGAATATTAGTACTCTAATTTGTGGCATCAGTAGTCATGGAACAGACATTGCAAACTATCACAAATTTTGAAGCAAACACCATTAGAGTAGGAAGCAAAGCATTGAGAACAATGTAAACAAACTCACCTGTTTGGGGTGATGCTCTTAGTGGATAGTGCCACTATATAGCATTCATTGTTTTTAACTCTTATGACCATTCATGTAAAGCATATACAACTTTCTGGAATTGAATAGTATGGAAGCTATAGGAAATTATAAAATGAACATTTTTATAGAATTAACATGTTTTTCTGATTCCTGTTTTGTGTGTACATCAGTTCACCCAAACCATAAATCACCTTTGTTCTAGTTGAATATTTGCATTTAATATTCCATATAAGACAGGGAGACAATTTTCTACAATATGTTCGTTATTATTCTCCACAAGTAATATATCACTATGGTTCGAAGAAGATCATAAGTGGCTTAGAAAATAATACGAACATTAAAATAAAAGCAACAGTAATACAAATAAAATAAAACAGTGACTATCTTCCAAATGTGCTGTACAGTAGGAATATTCCCCATATGCACTCTAATACCACTTCTATAAATTTAGGCTGATGATTTGTCCATCTTTCTATCTCTCACAAGAATTGAACATCTCCATAAATGATTCAGATGAGGAGATTCTCAAGTCCATCTTCTAAGTGTTGATTATTCATCCCAGCTTGGTGTCATCTACAAATCTGAAGACTTCTATCCCCTAATTTAGCCCTGATATCTGGAAAAGAGTTTTTCATTATATCAAAGCTCACTGTTTAGACTTCCTAAAATGCATTTTTGGCCACTTACCTATATTTCTGTCCAATAAATTTTCTTTAATTTTTATTAAAATATTTTAAAGTTAAAAATAAATACAGAACAAATGGGAAAAAAGACAACAAGCAAGGAGAAAGCAAAAAGTGCAAGAAAAGAAAAAAAAGTTTAAAAAAATAGAAAGAAAAGAAAAATGATACAAAGTAGTGGCTTTCGATATTCTTCACAGCAATTATAAATACAGTTATATTTTAATCTCTCTCTCTAAAGTTATATCATTACTATTATTCTTTCCATATTCTATTCGGTATAATAATTCAAACCATAAACACAAAGGTTTTTTGTTTTTATTTTTATACAAAAAGTCCTTAAGATGTTTGCAGGCATTAATAAATGTAGATACTGTATTTTCTTTAATCAAACAAGTCAATTTATTTATCTCAGCAAGACTTGTCAACATCACTAACCATTCCTTCATAGTAGATAATGTCAAATCTGTGTGCTAGACTATCTGTAGCAATCAAGTGAGTATTCTTTCTATAAGCCTTGGAGCTCTGGTGGCACAATGATTAGAATTCATAATTGCAGGCAAACTCTGCCCACAGCCTTGAGTTCAACCACGGCAGGCTCAAGACTGATTCAGCCTTCCATCTTTCCAAGGTCAATAAAATGAGGATCCAAACTGTTGAAGGTAATATACTGATATTGTAAACTGCCCAGAGAGTGCTGTAAACCGTGGACTTGGTCTGATGAGGCAAAGCTGAAGCTCCAAGCTTGCCTTGATTGCACTGATTGGAATGTCATTGAAGATACCTCTGCAGACATAGACAAGCTCACAGATACTATGACATCATGTGTCAGCTTCTGCAAAGACTTATGCATACCAACAAGGAACCTGAAAATATATAGTAATAATAGACCTTGGTTGACAGCTAAACTTAAGCAGCTACATCATTCCAAAGAGGAAGCCTACAGAAAAGGTGACATAGTGCTACACAATCAGGCCAGAAATATATTAAAAAGAGAGATCAGAGCAGCAAAAAGAAGCTACTCTGAAAAGTTAAGGAATCAATTCTCAACAAATGAACCAGCAAACACAAAAACATGTGGAAAACTCTTAAAAACATCACTGGCTTCAGCAAACCTCCTTCCCAGGCAGAAGGAAATCAACAACTAGCAGATGACCTGAATGTGTTTTACTGCAGGTTTAAAAGAAACTACAGCCACCTCTCTCCACAACCCCTATCTCAAACACTCTAAAACACAGCCGAGCCATCTACAGCTGACCCCAACCCATTGGATTTACAACCTCTGGTGATCACAGAAAAAGAAGTGCAAGATCTATTTCACAGACAAAATCCAGGAAAAGCATCAGGGCCACAAGATAACTCCTTCTTGTTTAAAAGTTTGTGCTGGACAGTTGGCTCCCATCTTCACCCAAATTTTCAACTAAATCACTAGAGATGTGCTATGTTCTTCTTGCTTCAAGCGCTCTACTATCATCCCAGTGCCAAAAGAAGCCCCTCCATCAAGGAATTGAATGACATACAGGCCAGTTTGCTCTAATTATAGTTTAGTTATAGTTATAAAAACCTAGTTTTTTATAACTATAGTAAAAACCTTGGAAAGGCTAGTGCTGCTCCCAACCCTGAAAATCACACGGGATACTGCCATTAGATCCCAGCATCGACAGATGTTGCTGTTAATGTGGTTCTGCATTACATCCTACAATACTTGGAATCTCCAAATACCTATGGAAGGCCCCTCTTCTGACTTCAGCATTTCAATACTATAAATTCCAGACATTCTTCTAACTAAATCAAACCTGCTAGTGTACTGAACACACTTGTAAGTGGATCATTAAGTTCCTAACAGACAGGAAGCAGCAGGTGAAGCTAGGCAGAATCATATCTGATACCTGTACAATTAGCACAGCCCCCCTCCCATAGACTTTCTCCACTTTCTCTTCTCCCTATGCTACCAATGAACTGGGCATCTCAATCGAGATGTTTAAAATACATTTGAAATGACCATAAAAGTCTTCATTCTAATTCGAGAGACACGAACGAAATCCAATAATAGAAGGAGTTTTATTAACCTTGCCTTGTGTATAACCAGAATAATCTGAACCTGAACAATTCAAAACAAACAGTAAATTGGTGGTAGACTTTAGAAGAAACCCTCCCATACTACCATCTCTTACAATACTAGACAACACAGTATCAACAGTAGGGACCTTCAAATTTCTAGGTTCTACTTTATCACATGACCTAAAATGGACACCAATCTGCTTTCAAATGAAGACCTATATTCTGCATTGAGTCAAAAAGATGGCTATGAAAATATTTATAGACCCCTCACATTCTGGACACAAACTGTTTCAACTTCTTGCATCAAAACGACTCTATAGAACAGGCGTCACCAACCTTTTACACCACAGGGACCACCCAACTCATAATGTTAAATTCCAGGGACCACTAAATGGTTCTGTGGGTGTGGCCTAATATATGGGTGTGGCTTGGTGGTCATGTGACTGGCTGGGCATGGCTTGTATGTAAATATTATAAATATTTATATAAATAATG